>JALJCO010008895.1:0-40000 GCA_023101725.1 Atherinomorus stipes
CCCTGCCACTTTCTAATCAGAGGCAAAAACTTATCTATTTCAATCCACTTTCGTCACCTACTATCTTTTAATTTTGAACTTTTTTTGTTGAACATTATTATTGAACTGTACTGTATTTTTATCTTGTTTTTAACTGTTCTTCTATATTTTTTACTGTTCTTTTATCTTTTGACATGTGCAGCAGCTTTGAGTTTTATGAAAAGCGCTATACAAAGAAAAAATATTATAATTATTAATAAATAATCTTAACCTGTTCTTAAGTTATTTGATAATTGAAAAAGTTTTTAATAATTTAGTCACTGGTTTTCAAAATATTTCTTTTCAGTACCTCTGTTCTCAAGTTTTACTTATATCTATATTTCTTCCCTTGCATTCAAGATAGTAATGCAAACTGTACAATCATGTGATTTTATTTAAGGGACAAAAAGTATTGGTATTGGTGTCAATATCAATGAAAAAGTACCATAAACTATTTGTATTGCATCAACAGGAAGAATTTTGGTATAGTGTATGCCTATAACATCAACTGGAAGAAAGATTAGAAGATGAACGAAAGGAAAGACTCACTGATATAGAGGACCATACAAGTAAAAACGATGAGTCCAAACCAGATGCTGAAGTAGGAGACAAAGTAGATGATGGCGATGACGATGTCACAGATGGTGGGGAGAATACTGAACAGGATGTAGCTGAAAACAAAACGGCGCGCGATTAAAGAACCGGGGGACCATCTAAGCTAAAGCCGGATGAGTTCACTCACCTCAGCAGGTTGTTGATGGAGGAAGTGCCGGCGGTCGATGCTCCGCAGGACGTCGCCGGTGCGTCGCTCCAGGTGCCATCGCAGAGACAATACATGCAGGTGAGAAAACAAACGCACCTGAAGTGTGGAGGGGGACAAGGACAAAAAGAGCAGACAAACATACAAATCTATCCATTTTACTCCAGTTTGCATTAGGTTGGTGAAACCAGGTCTTTGGTGCACGTTCCAGTTCTCACGGATACAACACAGATTAACACAGGAAGCCTGTATCCGTTGGCATGGGCAAATCATGGTCTCTGTGTTAAACATGTTTTTATACAGTCTATGGTTTGGAGGCTGGATTCGGAGGATCCTCAGATGTTTTTGAAATTGGACAGGACTTAGTGCGCTGCTGTGACATATGCAGCCGACGAATCGCACTTTGCAGTCACCACACACTTCAACATGAGACACACCCTATATTTGTTGTGTCTGATTGAGGGAAGGAGAACCCAAATGCAGGATGAGGCAGGCATGGGACAAAAGGTTTATTTTAAGGATGATAAAACTAAACAACTAACAAGATACCAGGAACATAATGAGGAGTTAACAACCAACGAACTGGCAAAGAACAACTGAAAACCTAGAATATAAATACGCAGAGGGACTAATGAGCAATGAAGAACAGGTAGAGCAGATTACAAATGAAAACCAGGTGATATGGAGAACAGGAAGTAAACTAAACAGAATACAGAGGGAGAAACTCTACAAAATAAAACAGAAAACATGACGGGCAAGGAAACTACAGAGGAAACCAAACATAAACCAAAAACCCATAGGTCATGACAATATTTAGCATAGAGCTGCGGCAAGAGCATCTGGGACGCATCCATAATGAGCTAAACCACTGAGTATTAAGGTCGTGATTAACTCCGGTGGCCGCACTGCAGCTTGGAACGCACCTACACACGGACCCGGTGTGAAGCTGCCTTTAGAAATGCAATCTGTGATGCTATGCTCAGATTAAACTTTACTTTAGCATTTATATGTGGATACATCCAAATGATAAGTATGGAAAAATTTCCTTAACCGTAAACTAAGAAGAATGAAAAATAATCTAAAACCAAGGAGTAAAAAGATTAAAGCTTACCCAGCGTGGAAACTCTAAGAACAAAATTAACACTGGAACAAAATGTTGAAAATGCAAAAGAGGAGCTTAAACATGGAAATGGGAGACACAAATCTTTGGCCATTTGGCTGATCCAGGGATGAGACACCCTTTTTAGTGGGCATCAGAAAGTCTGGGATCATCTCCTGACTTTTGTGATAATCATGAACTTTTTTCTTTTTAAAACCAGGAGGATGGAGATCTGTAGATTAGCGAGCAGCTAAAACATCTGGAGCTTTTGCAGCTTCTGCATTATATCTGGGGCATGCATGTAAACAGTCGCGTCCTCGGCTTAAGGGTGTATTTTATCTGGATTTTCTCAACCAGGAAAGTTCAGAAATTTGGATGATTTTACATGAAACATTCATTTAAAGCTCAGAATGGAGTTTACATGAATAAACTAGAGCTTCATTCCTTAAAGGAATAGTTCACTCACAGAATGATGTAACTTTATTTTCCACTTATCCTCATGGTGAGCAAGACTCTGGAGCACTTTTGTAATATCTCAAATGCAGCCGGCGATCAGGAAGGCTTCTCATTTTCCCCCAACTTTCATATAATGGAGTTCGCCTGGGCCCGAGCCAAAAAGGTCCATAAAAGTCCTCAAAAACTTGTCAATATTCCTCCATACTGCTCGTCCAATGTAATCCAAATGTCCTGAGTGGGTAGCATCCAGAATTTACTCGAAACAACATCATTTAGTATATTTTTAGAGCCTAAACAGTAGTACCTCTTACTTCCAAGGCTACATAAAAGCGCATTCACGAAACTACGGAAGCCTCGGCGTTCAGAGCCTATTCTGCTGATAATGCTAGCATAGAAGAAGAAATTTGCTGTTTACGTTGTGCTGAAGCGAACGAAGCTGCAGACAAACCAGTACAAACACAAGAGGGTCAAGGGGGGGGTTGGATATTGATTTAAAACAAAGAAAAGAAAGAAAAAGAGTGCGCGATCTTCTGCCCGCGCCTCCCGTACGTAGTTTCATGAACCAGCATCGATGGCTCGCAGAAGATGCGATGTAGAACTGTTCAGGCTCTAAAAATATACTAAATGTCATAGTTTCGAGTAAATTCTGGACACTACCCACTCAGGACACTTGGATTACATTGGACGAGCAGTATGGAGGAATATTGACAAGTTTTTGTGGACTTTTATGGACCTTTTTGGCACAGGCACAATCGAACTCCATTATATGAAAGTTGGGGGAAAACAGAGAAGTCGTCCTGATCTCCGGCTGCATTTGAGATATTAAAAAAAGTGCTCCAGAGTCTTGCTCACCATGAGGGTAAGTGGAAAATAAAGTTACATCATTCTGTGGGTGTACTATTCCTTTAATTCCAGTGAAGACACACAATAAGAAACTGAAAGGTACCTGAACGCCTCGGCTGGTGAACTGCTGAACTTTGATCCACAGAAACTGACGGAGGTTGCTGATGAAGCCGGAGGTACCTTCAGGGAAGATGAAGATAGGAAAGGAAGGATGAGGTGAAGATGAAATACAATGAAAAGAGGAAGAGGAAACTTCCAAAGCGGCTTGAATTCTCTGATAACTAAAACATCACCTGCTCCTCCACCTTGCAGGAACTTGAGCAGCGTGTAGATGCAGACAGTAGAAACCAGCGAAATCCAACGGTCGCCAGAAGAAAGCTCGTTCACTGTCCAAAACACACACAGACTTCCCTCTTTATCATCACATTTGCTTTAATGTCCAGGAACTCAAGATTCTCTTTGTATGTATAAAATTAGACCCACCAAAGTTAATGCATTAATAACACACTACCTTTTTTAATGCATGGATAAGGCACATATGGAATGTATCCTACTTGTCCCAGTAATTTGAGGAAGTAGCACAAAAATAACACTGCGGTTGCGGAGATGGATACAGAGAAGCGACTTTTTTTCTTTTTTTCTTACATGTCCTGTCCAGTATCATAGCAGCAGAATGGGGATCTGACTGCTGTGTTGTGCCAGGCAGATTTGCTTTGCCAAGAGGAGCCTTATGGGTATAAGGCTCCTCTTGGTGTACAAATGTTGTGCTTTATTTATTTATTTATTTATTTACTTATTTACTTATTTTTTTCTCTGCAATTATTATATTATTGGATTTACATACTGTATTATTGCTGGATCTGACAAAGGATCCAGCAAGGATCCAGCAATAATGACAAAGGGACAAGGGAAAGCAAAGGGGACAGAGAAAAGAGAGTGAAAAAGAAAGAGAGAGAAAGAGGGCTGATAGAAAAAGAGAGCTGCTGCACCTGTAAGAAAACAAAATGCTACCTGCAACATCTCCCACAGAAACAAAGCTGACAGTCATTAAGACGTCTGATAGACAGACAAACTGGAACAGACAATAATAATCACAAAACCAGACACTGATCGCACAGAGGAAGGAACAGCTGTAGTTAGAGAAGCGACTTTTAAACAGAAAGTTCAACTTTAAAATTTTGCCACTAAAAAAAAACGTGAGGCTAAGTAGACATAACAAGATACCGGTGAGTAAGTTCACCAAGCTCCCGATCCCAATCCTTCAGAGACCCTCTGGTGACATCTGCAGAAAAACTTGTGAACATTATTGGATTTTTTATGAGACCCATTTCCACTCACGGGTCCGGTCCGCTACGGTTCAGAAGTGTTAGAAGGGTCCGGCCCATTCAGGCAAGCATTTCCATTTCAAGTTCATCTTCCACTGGGCATCTTCCAGGGGTTAAACTAAATTTCCAGCATAGCTGTATCACTGGCTCGTGGGGACGCCTTACTAAGATGTTATCCTGTAGCCACACATTATTAAATCACAGCAACATAGCCAGGTGCAGTTGGCATCACTCCCCAGCTCCCCCCGAAGTTCATGGTATAGTTCTCACATTGTGTAGAGGGACAATAAAACCGGGCCCAGGATGGAACCCTGTGGTACACCAGAGGATAGTGGAGATGGGGAGGAGGGGAGAGATCATTAATCATCACAGAGAAGGTTCTGTCTGTTAGATATGACCTGAGCCACTGCAGCACAGGTCTCAGAAGGCCGACCTGCTGGGCCAGGAAGGTCAGGAGGATGGAATGGTCCACTGTATCGAATGCTGGAGTAAGGTCCAGAATTACCAGCAGAACAGGTTTTGTAGCATCCAAGGACAGCAGGGTGTCATTCTGCACTTTCAGAAGTGCAGACTCTGTGCTGTGGCCTGCATGGAAACCGGATTCAAATGCTTCAAGTATGTGGTTCTGATCCAAAAATGACTGTATGAGGACGTTTTTCCAGAATTTCTGAGAGAAAAGGCAGATGGGACACTAGTCTAAAATTAGAAAGAGTTGACGGGTCTAGATTGGGCTTTTTGAGGAGTGGTCTGACCACAGCCTACTTAAAAACAGCTGGGACTGATCCTGACCTCAGGCTGATGTCGAAAAAAAGAGAAAGGAGACACGGTGCTACTGTGTGGAAAACCTGTTTAAGCAGTCCAGATGGAATAATGTCCAGAGGACAGTTGGTGGGTCTCAGCTTCTGGATGACCTCAGAAAGCTAAGAGAGTGAAACTGGCTCAAACATGTTTAAGACAGCAGGAGGAGGTGGGACCACATCTGGAGCTCCAGCCATACTGTTGTCAATACTCTAACTTTAGCCACTTTTTCAGTGAAGTAATGGAGAAACTAACAATTCCACAGTTAATGCTTTATAATCATAAACATCGTAATTAAGAAGGAAAACTGGTTGTTGTCCCCCACGTCATTTAGAATCGTTGAGAAATGTTATGAATACTCGTGTTGAAATGTCCAGAATAAACCGCTACCAGAAACGACAACTTACACTGTGAGTCAATCGCTGAGCGCTATTTCCCATATCTCACAAGAAGTTGATGCATCATTGTTTCTACTTTTGCAGTCTCAGGAACCAGGTGGATATGTCCTGGTAAAACTTCACCGGTGAAAGTTTATACTTGTAAATTATCATACATATCATAAATAAAAAGGATAAACATGTTTTTGAGGGTTTGTTCCACTGCAGACAGTATAGCCAGATGTCCAAAAATGAACTCCTCTCACTGCTAAAAGGTCATTTTCAGATCTTTACTATATTACAAGCCTATGGTGCCCTCTTGCGGCTGTAGACGGTAATTACTCCTGACAGATATAATATCTTGTTAGCGTAAGTAGAATAAACTTCAAATTTGTGATCAATTTGTGATTAACGCGAGTTAACTCAAGACACTCATGCAATTAATCGCATATTCAACATTTCAATCGACTGACAGCCTAAATAGAAATGAAATGTTAAACACTTTTCCTCTTAAAGGCCTCTGATCTAATTAAATCTCCTCACGGTGCAGACACACAAACTCCCTCTGCCTCGCCGACAGTCTCATTCACATTCATTACCGTTTTACACAAGAGCTGGGAATCAGAGAAATGTTAACCCCTGTGGGTCATCATCGCTCTACCAGCTCGTTCTCCCCTCTTTTTCTGCTCTTTTTTTTATGTGTATTCTCATATATGGGATCATTTTACATTTTTCTAGAATCTGTTTCTCTTGAACAACTTTGAAATTCTTATTTCAATTTTTCTTAAGTCAACAAACTCTCAATCCTTTCAGATCATAATGGACATAAAGTCCTCTTCTAGAAACAACTATAAACCAAAGACTGTTTTTTAAAAAAAATGGATGTAGTATCCTGTAACATTTGAAAAGCTGAAAAGTAAGGCAGTTGGGTGTTTTCCACCATTGCCATTTTACCGCATTGCGTGTATTGTTACTCCCAGAAAATACTAAGATGGTCAAAGACTGGGCCACACCAAACCACAGATGATTAACACTAAGCTAAATGCTAACCAAACTAATCTGAAGTGAACAGGAACAAACGAAGATAGACGGTTATAAGGTAAGACACGCTCAGACTTGCGGTTAACCAGCTAAAAATCATCGTTGTGCAACTCTGTTACAGACCGAAGTCTTCCTGGGAGCAAGCAGGGAGCTAACTATTAGCCTCCACGGCTAACATCCGCTGTTCTGCTGCCTGTTAATCAAAAGATCACGCCCCAAATTATGTGTAATTTCAAGATTAAATAACGTCTAAACGGATGAGTTGTAATAAAATGCAAGTAAGCTTGACCCTTTGAACCAGGCTGTAATCATGTTTATTTCTTCCATAAACATTTTTATTTCCTGCGGTGAAGATCAATATGCTTTCGGCTGCGGACACAAATGGGTGTTCCTGTTGTGACAGGCATTCGCGGTTCGCAGACTGGAACGCCCCCTTCTCATTCAGGTTGACCTCCCCACGCTTGTCAAAAAAACACCCCGGTTACTATCTGGGTTAAACATAGCAACATCTGCTAGCTAGTTAGCAATGTCCGCTAGCTATTTTTTCCTTGAAAGTTTCAAAAACAATTGTCTAGTCAGAGTATACAACAGGCAGCATAGAGCTACCATTAGTAAGCTAAGCAAGTAGATAAATGAACGTCAATAAATCTTAATAAGCCTGCGTTTGATTGATGGGTTATGTGTAAAACGAGAGCAGTATTACACATGCTAGGACAGTGTTT
The DNA here is from genome assembly GCA_023101725.1 of Atherinomorus stipes. NCBI lineage: Eukaryota > Metazoa > Chordata > Actinopteri > Atheriniformes > Atherinidae > Atherinomorus > Atherinomorus stipes. The sequence goes on from JALJCO010008895.1 coordinate 7,440, forward strand.
ATAGCTAACAGACCATTAGTACCGGTAGGCTTAAATAAAAAAGTAGCTAAATGAACGACAAAAATCTTAAGAGAAAACATGATTATCCAGTCAGAGGTTATATCAGTAAGTTTATTATTTGACAACGTGTCGCTGTATAACTTGTGTTGTCTTTATTGTATCTGAATCCGATATTAATAATTGCGACAGCTCATGTCTTAATGTTGCTGGTCCATAAGCAACGCAACTATCTGTAGTTATCAGCTAAAGTTCCCTTGTGCCGTTAGGCCTATAACTAAGTGGGCTTTGTTTACTTGGATGTCATGGTTTTATATTTAGACAAGTTATACAGTGAAACGTTGTCAAATAATAATCAACAATACTGACATAACCTCTCACTGGGTAATCATGATTTCTCTGGGAGGCAGAAGTCAGTGTGGAACATGTTTTGAATAAAATGGCAGCGTTTCCAGGGTCCCCTGTAAAAAAACTTTACGATTGGTCAATAAAACACCATAAAACACAATAAAACAGGCCACAGCCAGACCCTTCTTGTGAATTTGGCCTTGTTAACATGGAAGTCTATGGGGATTTGCTCTGTTTTGGAGCCCCTAGTGGATGAAGAGAGAACTAAAAGTTTTGGGCACCCGGGAAGTAGCTTCACTTTTCTCAAGCGGAGTTTGCCCCTTGCTATAAAGATTATAGATTAATATTCGCTTCAGTCCTACTGTAAAAAAAAAAAAGACAAAATATGTAATTATTACAATTATTTTAACCCTTTAAATGCCAATTTGATGACATCCTTTTTCCATAAAAACTGTGACATCATGTCATCTAACTGACAAGGGTAGAAATTATTCAAATAATTTCTTATTTGGTATTTTCATGAGGGCTGAAGTTGATAAAGTAATTTTTTTCCAAAGTGGAAATAATATAAAACGGTCATTTCTTTTTTTTTAAGTAAGTTTTTGGGAGAGGACACAGGGAAAAAAACATGCCTCAAAATCATTTTAATGTGTAATTTGTTGTAAATTTAAGGCTACAAAGTATGAAAATAACCCATTTTTAGCTTTTCTTTTTATGAAATTAATATGCAATCATATTGGTATTAAAAGAGTTAAAGTAATTCAACTAATTCTATATTTTGGGGTTTTTGCTAAGGACTGATTGGGGAGGGGGGGGGGGGGGGGGGGGTTGTAAAATCTGTTATTTTTATAGCAGGTCTTTGGAGAGGACTGGTTTGTCCTGAAATGGAGGAAAAATGAAGCGACAGAAGGAGAAGAGATGGTTAGAGATACAGAATACACCGACTATGACAAGAGATAAAGAAATGTGTTTCAGGGGGAGGGGGGGGGGGGGGGTGTTTTCAGCTCTTTGGCGTTACATTCTGCAGTCGGGGGGGGAGGCTCAGACCCCGAGACAAAACCTCTGTTGTGCCGGTGTGTTAACTCCACCAAAAAAGGCCGCTAATGCTGGTTAAGCATGACTGGCAGGAGGGGTGACCTCCCTGAAAACCTTCCACCCCCCCGCCCCACACACACACACACTTCTCCACGCCTTCCTCATCACACAAAGCAACACTCGGCCTCATTCTGGCTGCCCCGGCTTCGTCTTTCATGTTGGTCCAGAAGCCAAACGGCCGTTTCACTCAGAAGGAAAAGCAGCTGAAGACAGAATGGACACGGACTTCCTCTGAAGTGGAGGCTTCTGGGTCGCTGTGGAAGCAGACCTGCCTACAAAACAGGCCACAAAAGACCCTGCAGACGAGGACAGGGAGCCCCTCGTGGTCCAGACTCGACCTCGCTCTGCAGTTTTTACTCTTCAGATCTTTGCCTGCGTCATCAGTCATTTTATGACAATTAAAGTTGTGTTAATCTGTTAGTTTGTGTCAGAGTTCGTCCGGTTTTGTATCAGGTTACAATCCTGCGTCAGAAAAAGAAACTCTGGAGATTTTTATGTTCTATTTCTGGATTTCTGACTTTCTTGATGCATGTAGACAATGTCCATGTAAACAAATATTTGTCCCACATCCTGAACAGGTTTTTGTTTTCCAGCTTAAGGAAATAAAACTTGGGTTAAACTTAAATAGGTTGGTTATATGTGAAATGCAGCGTCAGTAGTTCGAGGAGTCCCTGGAGAACCACTTCTCGACAGCCTGAGAAGGATGTTCTGGTCCATCCGGTATCTCAGGAAGGGGAAGCAGTCGCCATCAACACCGTGTCCAGTCGTGATGGAAGACTGCTGTCTTCCACTCGAGATGTTGGGGGTCGATGGGAAGACTCCTTAATCCCACCAACATGTCTTCTAATGAGGGAGACATGGTGTGTGGGGATCCAGGGGTGGGCTCTCACATCTCTGGGGCTGAGGTGGTCCCACAGTAGCAGGGCCCCCAGGGTGGATGAGATCCACCTGGAGTTCCTCAGGACTCTGGATACTGTTGGACTGTCTTGGTTAAAATGGCTTAGCAACACCACAGGGACATGGAGGACCAGGCCCCTGGACTAGCAGACTGGGGTGTTGGTCTTTTAAGAAGAGAGACTGGAGGGTCTGCGCCATCTACAGAGGGTCACAGTTCTCAGCCTCCCTGGTCCTGGAGGGGAACGTCCACCAAATAAGTCGGACCCAGGATTGACGAGTCAACATGACTAGATGCTAATATATTATTGGTTGTCTTCACCACGTCATCATGACTGGAAGCTGCCGTGTGACTGGTCATCTTCACTTCGTCTACGTGACTAGATGCTGCTGTGTGATTGGTCATCTTCACTTCATCTATTTGACTAGATGCTGCTTTGGGATTTGTCATCTTTACCACGTCTACGTGACGAGATGCTGCCGTGCAATTGGTTGTCTTCACTTCGTCTATGTGACTAGATGCTGCTTTGTGATTGCTCGTCTTCACTTTGACGTTTCTAAATCTGCATACTTCCGTGCTCGTGGACTCGTGAAACATCATCACCGCGGTCCAAGTCATGTTCCATTAAAAAGTTCGGATCTCAGCAGGTACGCTGGAAATCCCCGGATAAAAACTTCCTCCACCCATTTTACTGAGCATGCATCAGAGGAGGCTCGTGCGTACTTGGCCTGATATAAATCCCAGCATGCACCTGCACACGTGCAGCGTTTGGCAGCCTCCTCCTCCCTCCTCCGCCCCCAACAGCCAAACCAGAGTGATCATTTCTATTCTTTCCTGTTCTTGGTCTTTTATCTGCAGCTCTTCCTCCTGCTCTCCTCTCACAGCTTTTTTTGATCATATAATTATGACCTGATTGTCCTGATTCATGTGCTTATGCATTGGAAACAAATATAATTTTCACGTTGGGGGCAAAAAAAATTTGTTTCAGTACCATTACTACATCTCCACAACAATAAATAACAAACTGCTGAATAATAATACTATTATTATTTTAATGTTGACAGGCAGCCCTGCTCACTTGCTGCACACCGTTGGTGGTGATGTCAGATTGCGTTGTCCCAATCCATCAAGTAGGCGGAGTCCATTCTTGTGAACTCCACAAGTGCAGACGTCCAGGACGTACCCACAAGTCTGTTCTCACAAATACACGAGTACACAGTACACAAACTAGGAATTGAGAAACGGCCTTTGTCTACGTGACTACTGTAGATGCTACTTTGTGATTGGTCGTCTTCACCCTGTCTATGTGGCTAGATGCTGCCGTGTGATTGGTTGTCTTCACCACGTCTACGTAACTAGATGCTGCCGTGTGATTGGTCGGTTAGATATTTATGGTTCCAAGAAGCTGAACAGGTGAAGCTGATAAAGTTTGTGCCTCTTGTGCAGAAACAGCTTCCTCTGGTTTCCAGGATTGAGATGAATTAGTGTGAAAGTTTTCTCTCTGAATCTCCATCCATGCATCGCTTTCTTCCAGCCACAGAGGTAATTAAATGAAAGAGAGACTTATCATTGAGCTAAGTAAATGTTTGTGCCTGCTGAGTAATCTGCAGAACCCACAGAAACAGCTGCTGGAGCGGAGAGCTGTCATTAATAACAGCTCCGCATGCTGAAATCAGGCCAGCAGGATGCAGGTGTGCAGCAGAAGGCTCACTTCTTCAAACTGGACTATTTTTACTCCATTTCTGGGGCTGATTATCATGCTTAAGTAATTATCCAACATCCATATCCAACTTGACTAAACTTCCATTTCCATTTTTTTTAAATGCCCACTTATACAAACATGAACTTTTAGTGAGAAACTAATACAGCAGGATGAAGACGCACATCGACGTCTGCTCATACCCAACTGTCTCTGGTAACAGTGGCTGGCAGCCCATAATAGGAACTTTCCTTCAATTACACTTTTTTTTGTTTGTTTCAGGGTTTGTTTGTTTTTTTTCCCCTTGTGCCTTCCTCTGGACACCTTTTCCCATTTTTGTCACATTCTTTCTTCGTTGGTGATCATTTCACCTGTGTTGTTGCCAGGGGCATCGTGGAAAAAAGTGTCCACACACAAAAAGTACGAATGATATCAAGCTACTTCTGTTGCATACCTTTGACATGTCCAAGACTCTAATCACCATCAAAGCCACATCGCTGTGGTATTTGTTTTATATAAAGTCATCAACTTTTTGTATGATATTTCAATAAATTAATCAAATTAATATGATTTAAATAGTTAAGTCTTAAAATGATTAAATGTTTGGTAGTTTTGAACCTGTCTGAAGGTGTTTAAATGATTTATGAATAAAAGTTTAAAAAAATATCGCTGTATGATCATTTTACAGCAGTTTTTGTGTATGGACACTTTTGTCCACGAGGGTCAAAAGAGGGAGTTTCTGATACAACATACTGTAAAAAACAAATGGAATCAAATCAATATTGTTGCTAATCTTTAAAATATTCAAGTGTCTAATCACTACCAAAGACTCATCACTGTAATATCTATTATTAGCGAAATAATTTGTTTTTTGTGGGGTTTTTTTGTTTTGTTTTGTTTTTTTTTGTATTGAAAGAGCCAGCAATTCAAACATTCAAACTGGCATTCAAAGGGTTAAAATCCTAAAATGAATTGAATATTTGGTAGTTTTGAGTAGGAAAGAAGTTGTTTAGATAAATTATAAAAAAGAAAACTGAAAAATATTAATGTATGAGGATTTTATAACAGTTTTTGTGCAAGGACACTTTTGTCCACAAGGATCACCAGCATAGCAAAATCTGAGGAAGACATGAGGGTTGATTAAATTATCTTAAAGCCCATTCATACCCTATGGTAAATACAGATATATACGCTTTCATCCGTATCTGGAGGCCAGAGTTTACCCATTTGTGAAAATCAACAAGGAAGAGTAAGAAGAGGGCATTTAAAAACGTCAAAAGTTTAAATCACTTTGACTACTTATAAGTGGTTGGACATGCCACCACCGCATATACTCTTTTTTTTTTTTTAGCCTTTTCTGAAGTAGATGCAGCAAAACTACCTCTTCTACTGACGCCACGTTCGCGATTGTTGATGGCGTTAATTTTCAAAGCAACACTGCCCCCTAGTGTTGGTGTATGGTTGGTGTATGGAGCAACATTCATAACAATGCTGAAACCAGACAGAGGTACATTGCCAAAAGTATTGTCTCATCTGCCTTGGGTCATTTATGAGCTTCAGTGTCATCCCATTCCTAATCCATAGGGTTCAGAGTATGACGTTGGTCCATCTTTGCAGCTTGAACAGCTTCAGCTCTTCTGGGAAGGCTGTCCACAAGGTTTAGGAGTGTTTGTGGGAATCTTTGACCATTCTTCCAGAAGCACATTTGTGAGGTCACACTGATGTTGGACCAGAAGGTCTGGTTCTCAGTCTTCACTCTAATTCATCCCAAAGGTGTTCTATGGGGTTGAGGTCAGGACTCTGTGCAGGCCAGTCCAGTTCCTCCACACCAGACTCTGCATCCAGGTCTTTATGGACCTGCTTTGTGCATTTGTGCACAGTCATGTTGGAAGAGGAAGGGGCCAGCTCCAAAGTGTTCCCACAAAGTTGGGAGCATGGAATTGTCCAGAATATCTTGGTATGCTGAAGCATTCAGAGTTCTTTTCACTGGAACTAAGGGGCCAAGCCCAGCTCCTGAAAACAATCCCACACCATTATCCCCCCTCCACTCAACTTTACACTTGGCACAATGCAGTCAGACAAGTACCGTTGTCTTGGCAACCACCAAACCCAGACTCGTCCATCAGATTGCGAGATGGAGAAGAGTGATTGGTCCCTCCAGAGAACGCCTCCACTGCTCTAGAGTCCAGTGGCGGCTGCTTTCACCACTGCATCCACGCTTTACATTGCACTTGGTGATGTATGGATGGATGCAGCTGGTCGCCATGGAAACCCATTCAATGAAGCTCTCTGTGCACTGTTCTTCAGCTGAACTGAAGGCCACATGAAATTTGGAGGTCTGTAGTGATTGACTGCAGAAAGTTGGTGACCTCTTCAGTTCACACTATGCGCTTCAGCATCTGCTGACCCGCTCTATTAGTTTACGTGGTCTACCACTTTGTGACTGAGTTGCTGTCATTCCCAAACACTTCTATTTTCTTATAATACAGCTGACAGTTGACTGTGGAATATTTAGGAGTGAGGAAATTTCACGACTGGATTTGTTGCACAGGTGGCATCCTATCACAGTTCCACGCGGGAATTCAGTTCCTGAGAGGGACACATTCTTTCACAAAAGTTTGTAGAAACAGTCTGCATGCCGAGCTGCTTCATTTATACACCTGTGGTCATGGAATTGGAATGGAATGGATTGAAACACCTGATTCCCTTAATTTGGATGGGTGAGCAAATACTTTTGGCAATATAGTATATCGGCCAGTAGCGGAGGTGTTTAGTACGGATGGGCAGATTTTGTCCGTAGCTGAACGTATGAAGCTACCTTGAAGGACAAAGGAAAAAATGATCGAGGACCCAGAGGGGAATTTGAGCCAAGACCAATGGAACCAGAACTAGACTGTGAAACCAGACAAATAAACCTCAGCTGGACCGACCATGAGTTGATATTTCCCACCTGGACACTGACCTGCATGAAATGCCACACAGAAAAAAATCATCAAGAAGTTTGTGGGACTGTGGGAGGTGGCTCTGGGGGCCAGTTTCGAGCCTGCTCCCATTAAATCACCATCAAATTCCCATCTACTCTGACATCATTGACATTAACTTCATCACATCGTCTAAAGTGGAGCAATCATCATATTTATCACTGCAATCTGATGAAACCAGTTACTCCAGCTCTGATTTAACCAGTTATTCCAGTTGCAGGCTTGTCTTAGAGACGCATAAGTGTGGGTGACCAATTTCTCCTGCTGAAATAGAGCAACACTAAAATCAGTGTCTGCAGTGGCCCATAAACTGCCTGAGAGATCACCAGCATACAGTTTTCAGCCTTTTCCAGACGCACAGAGATTCCTTCAGATTCTTTGAATCTAATGATGATTTTATACTGTGTAGAGGATAAAAGATAATTTCTGCTTCATTAATCATGACTGACTGAGGGGGAGTGGGCTGTCACATTTCAGGGAGCCCCTTTGGATGGGTTCGTGGCCTTGCTTAAGGGTCCACGGGGAATTCATCCCTGTTGGCACGCTGATATAAACAGTGGGATCGTCAAAGACTGAGGAACTTTTTCTGAACTTGTTCCACAACTTTTAGAGCCAGTTTGTCCCAGATTGGTGAACCTCTGTCCATCTTTCCATCTGAGAGACTCTGAAATGCTCCTTTTATTCATGATACTGGTCTGTTGCCAGTTAAAGACACACAACGGAACTTTTAACAGTTTGCTCAGTGACGCGCCCCCTATCGGCGGCTAAACTAGCATCCATCTTGTATCGTACCTGTACTCTAAACTCACTCCAGCCAGTAAAAGACAGTCTTATCTTGACTCTTGTTCTGTCCCTTCCTCTCTTTCTTTTCTTCTCTTCCTACCGTAATGTTTCCTTGCGTTTCTTTATCGAATACGACATGATGAACGTTCAAAACAGCCGCAACGTTGATACCTGGTTTACATCCGGTTGCTAGTCAGTGACGCGAAGTTGCAACCAATAGTCGGCTGCAACGTCACAGTCGCGTCCCGGATGGGAATCTTACATAGTGCTGTTTCTGAGCCACGGGACGCCACTGGGCAGTGACGGCTCTAAAATGCGCATAAAGAATGTTGGTGTGCCGAAAAAACAAGTCAGAAACGCGTATTTTTAAGGTCTAAAAGTTACGTTGTGTGTCTTTAAAGTCTCCTCCAAATATGAATTTTCCAGCCTTTTGTCGCTCCTGTTCCAACCTTTTACAGTTGCTGCATCAGATTCACAATCATAGAAGATTTTCCATTAAATGTTTCATCAGCTGATATGTTTATTAGAGATGTTCAATATTCCCGACCTACCAATATCATTGGCAGATATCCTCATTAAAGTATGACATCGGAAAATATTGGTATCTGTTTTCCCAAAGCAATATTTTTACATACAAAATCTAGTGAGATCTTGTTCCATCAGCGTTGGTCAAGCATTATATAAAAGTCCCTGGTCTTGTGGAAGAACTTCATATCCCAGCATTCCTTTCAGAGTCATGTGACTACTGTGCAGCTGCTGCTGCTACAGACTGACTTGCTTTGAAGCTGCTTATAATATGTCTGGTTTTAAGTTGTTGGTTAAGTTACCAAGTTGTCAGAAACATAATTAGCCACATGTTGGCTAATACCTGCTAGTTTCTGATATCTGGCAGCCAGACGTCCAAAATGAACTCCTCTGTCTGAGAAAAGGATATTTGGGGATCTTTGCTCTCGGAGCAGAACATAGTTGTATCTCTTTCAGAATAAGAGAGATACAACCTCACAGTTGTCTGCAGAGATCGGTGCTGGTTGATATTGGAAATTAAGAATTTGACAATATCGGTATATCAGATATAGTTTTTTTTAAAGTTGTACTTCCATGGTCATTTCATTAATATTTCTGTGTTCTCCATTATTATTGAATGCATTCTGCATCGTTTCTGTTTAAAAAAACCTCCTGGTATCTTTGTATCCAGCTGTATTTGTATACTAGAAGAGAGGCTTGTGGTCCAACGGCAGCTTTTCCGGGTCCTTCTCATGAATTTCCGTCTGATTGGCTGCCTCCCATCAGTGTATGAAGGAAGCTCCGCCCTCCGCTCTTCTTTCGTTACAGACAGGAAATAGAGCCGACAAACAAGTTTGTTCCGCCATGCTAGTAAACAGTTAGCTAATTAGCTTCTCAACTCCGAAGCTACAGCCGTGCTGTCTTCAGTTCTAGTGTGTAGTGGAGGGTTATCTGCCTTCCAATGGACAGATAAAAACCCCACGTGGGATACGCTATTTGCAATGTGACGTAGAAGTGCGAGGCTGTTCCCGATTCGCTCTTTTTCTTCGTATTGTTTCTCTGATGAGAAAGCACAGCCGACTGGGGGGAACGCAACGCTAGCAAGTCAGCATGTGTAAGTAAACGGGGAAACCCTCCGTATTTCAGAAGGAGCAAGTTACACGGGTTTTCAGTGGAAGGAGGCCTTTTAAAAAGCCAATGTTGAACATCACTATTGTTTTTGTTCCACTGGGATCAAAACATGTTGATTAGTTTCTGTTTTTATGAATTTTATAGGGTGTCACAACTCTTATGGAACTGTGGTTGTATCAATTCTTTGTCTTTTATGATAATAACCATGTTTTGCCTAGACTGAGTGAGACATCGACTCTGATCCATGACATTAGAACATCATTCAGAGTCAATAAATGTGGATCAAAAACTGCTGGAGGGGGGGGACCTCCCTGAGTCCCCCCATTACAGCAAGTCCCCAACTGCAAAGATCCAGGAAGCATCAGGAAGATGGCTCCCAGAGATGAAACACTATTTAGAGACAGTCTGCAGACATTTTTTTAAGTATTTCATGAACTGGATTATGAAGGACAAAGATGTGACCACACCCCCATCTAGAGACCTAAACCTGAACTACAGCAGGGTGTCGACGCATCATTAACTGATGGACAAACAGCTTCACTCCCTGTTTCTGGGATCTTACCGATGTTCTTGGAGTAAATGGGCACCAGCACGTTAACCAGCCGCTCTGCTGCCAGCAAAGCCACACACAGCAGCACGAGTCCCTGCAGACATGCAGAGCCTTTGGGCCAAACATACGGCAGCAGCAGCCTCACCTTCCTCTCAAAGCCCTGCCAGGCAGAGGGTGAGGAGGATGAGGAAGAGGGTTGGATCTGAGGATGGAGAGAGAGAAAGAGGACATGGTTGATGATGTGGCAGTGAATTCATTTTATACTCCAGCTGTTCCTCAAAAATGTGATCAATATCAAGCATTAAATCTTCTAACTTAACTTTTATGCATCCTGTAAATTTAAAGTTCTTTGATAGCCTACTACTGTGCATCCCTTCCAGTAAAAACATGTGTGCTTTTCCAAGTTTTACATGTGAAACCATGTTAATGTTATGTGTTAACCCATATAAATGGGTTTCACATCGAAAATATAAGTTCCAATGTGAAACCACTTAAAGCAACCCTTACCAATCTTGCCTTTCAAAAAGCACAGCAAGATTATTTGAATATAAACAGTCCAGCCTCACTCCTAGGACACCCCCCCTTATTCCTTCTGCCTGCGAATGTAGAAGCAAAGGTCTGACAGGCAGGTCCCTTGGACAATCCTAGGGGTGCACCCCACTTCAAGGATTGGTTGGAGTTTACATTGAATATTTAGAGATTGGAATATTTTATTTTGTTTAATGGTGGGTCTGTCTTGTATTTCGGAGTTCCATTACCTCATTTATAGCATTTTACCCTGTTAAAAAAAATAGTGTAAGAATCCAACATCGGTAAGGGTTGCTTTAAGTCACATGTGAAACCCATGTGAAATTTCATGTGAAATCTATTTAATCACATGTGGAACCCACATAAATTCCCATGTGAAACCATTTAGAACACATATGAAACCCATTTGAATTACCATGTGGAACCAATCTAATCACATGTGGAACCTACAGGGGGTGGACAATGAAACTGAAACACCTGTCATTTTAGTGTGGGAGGTTTCATGGCTAAATTGGACCAGCCTGGTGGCCAATATTCATTAATTGCACATTGCACCAGTAAGAGCAGAGTGTGAAGGTTCAATTAGCAGAGTCAAAGCACAGTTTTGCTCAAAACATAGAAATGCATACAACATTATGGGTGACATATCAGAGTTCAAAAGAGGACAAATTGTTGGTGCACGTCTTGCCGGCGCATCTATGACCAAGACAGCAAGTCTTTGTGATGTATCAAGAGCCACGGTATCCAGGGTAATGTCAGCATACCACCAAGAAGGACGAACCACATCCAACAGGATGAACTGTGGACGCAAGAGGAAGCTGTCTGAAAGAGATGTTCGGGTGCTAACCCGGATTGTATCCAAAAAACATAAAACCACAGCGGCCCAAATCACGGCAGAATTAAATGTGCACCTCAGCTCTCCTGTTTCCACCAGAACTGTCTGTCGGGAGCTCCACAGGGTGAATATACACGGCCGGGCTGCTATAGCCAAACCTTTGGTCACTCGTGCCAATGCCAAACGTCTGTTTCAATGGTGCAAGGAGCGCAAATCTTGGGCTGTGGACAATGTGAAACATGTATTGGTCTCTGATGAGTCCACCTTTACTGTTTTCCCCACATCCGGGAGAGTCACAGTGTGGAGAAGCCCCAGAGAAGCATACCACCCAGATTGTTGCATGGCCAGAGTGAAGCATGGGGGTGGATCAGTGATGGTTTGGGCGGCCATATCACGGCATTCGCTTGGCCCAATACTTGTGCTAGATGGGCGTGTCACTGCCAAGGACTACCGAACCATTCTGGAGGACCATGTGCATCCAAAGGTTCAAACATTGTATCCTGAAGGCGGTGCAGTGTATCAGGATGACAATGCACCAATACACAGAGCAAGACTGGTGAAAGATTGGTTTGATGAACATGAAAGTAAAGTTGAACATCTCCCATGGCCTGCACAGTCACCAGATCTAAATATTATTGAGCCACTTTGGGGTGTTTTGGAGGAGCGAGTCAGGAAACGTTTTCCTCCACCAGCATCACATAGTGACCTGGCCACTATCCTGCAAGAAGAATGGCTTAAAATCCCTCTGACCACTGTTCAGGACTTGTATATGTCATTTCCAAGATGAATTGCCGCTGTATTGGCCGCAAAAGGAGGCCAAAAAAATTAAGAATAATGAATTATTGTGGTCTAAAACCAAGTGTTTCAGTTTCAGTGTCCACCCCCTGTACATATAATGGGAAATATATTCAATCACATGTGAAACGCATGTGAATTATCACGTGAAACCTATTTAATCCCATGTGGAACCCACTTAAATGTCCATGTGAAACGCAGGAGGATTCTCATGTGAAACCTTTTTAATCACAACCCACATAAATTCCCATGTGAGACCTATTCAGTCACATTTGTATTTGTAAATTCCCATTGTAAACCCGTTTAATCACATGTGAAACCCATGGAAATTCCCATTTGAAACCATTTAATCACATGTGGAACCTACATAAATGTAATGGGAAATCTATTCAATCACATGTTAAATGCATGTGAATTATCATGTGAAACCCATTTAATCACATGTTGAACCCACGGGAATTCCCATGTCAAACCTATATGAATTCCCATGTTAAACCTATTTAATCACATGTGAAATGTGAATTCCCATGTGAAACCCACATAAATTCCCATGTGAAACTTATTCAATCACATGTGAAACTCGTGAATTCCCATTGGAAAGTCGTTAATTCCCATGTGAAACCACTTGATTCACATGTGAAATCCATTTTGTCTTGTGTGTTCACTTTGACATATTCAAGGAACATAGGATATGGACATACAAAACACATGGCTTTCACATGTTACAACCAAGATGACATTCTAAATCCACATTTGCCATGTGTAAAATATGTTTCACATGTGCAAACCTACATGGTGTTACGGTGGTTTTTTATACAGTTGCAGTCTGATCAATAAGTTTGACATTGATTAAACTCACTATTAGTAGTTTTTTCACATTATTCATCTTCCCACATGCTAATAAACTGCACATGAAAGTGAAATGAGGGAAACTATCTTCTGTTTTGACCCGTTCATCCACTCCAAATACACCTTTTTAGGCTTTCACAGTTTTTTTCTTTGAGCCCAGTTGACTTTACATTTTCTGGAACAAACTGTAGCTAATATTGTTTGGCATTGTGAGTTGTTATTTACTCCAACAGCCACAAAAAGCAACAGTGTTCTGATTTAACCTCTAAAAGCACATTTCAAGTGAATTCATGTTTCCTAAATGCATGTAGATGAACACAAACTGATTAAGTGACTGCTGTGTGACTGAAACATATAATAATTTGATAGAAAATAATCAAACGTACCTGTACATTTACAACTTCTTGTTTTCCTTTTTGTTTTCTGTTTTTTATGACGTCTGCCATGTGATCAAACAGCAGTTTCACTGTGAACCATGAGCATGTAGACGATGGTGAATGCGGTCCTCCGTTAGTTTAACCTGCTGGGATGTTAAAGAGCCACAGACACACACACAAACACACACACACACACCTGTTGTGAGTTCTGCCTGGTCAGCGCTTTGCTTTGAGCCGTGTGCAGGTTCAGAGTGTGAAACAGCTCTGTGATGTGTCAGGGTTCGCCAGCTGACAGCCAGCTTCCAGTTAAAAAACACGAAACATCAGCAGCACAAAAATTCAGTCAAACTGAAAACTAATCTGGCTTCCAGTAAAACAACATAATAACCAGTAAATAATGTCCTCAAGATGTTTCCATTTACTGAAGACAACATCAGAAAAGATTATGAACGATGTGAAATTTGAAAAAAGTGTAGTTTATTAATAAATAATTTGGCTTCATTACGAATTTACAGTACATAGCTAATTTGACATATTTCCTCTGATTTGATATTTTCATCAGTTTCACATTTAAAGTATAAATCTCTCTGTATATTCTTAAATCATACACTGTAAATTCTAATAAGTTGGCTTTACTTAAAAAAAAATATGCAAACTCTCTGCCTCAAAAAATTTAAGTAAACTCAAATTGGAGTGATTAAGTAGAATAAACTAAAATGGTTTAAGTTAGTAGAACTTTTCTGAACTTAATAAATTTGAGTAAACTGTAAGTGAAGGAAGCCGAGTAAGAAACTTGATGGGATTAATTTCACAGAAATTAGATGAGATGTTTCCCTCTATTTTCATTTTTATCTTTGCCAACAAGATGCTTTTAAGTTCATCGTACTTAAAGTAAATGATGAACTCATAACTGTTCTTACTAAGTAGCAAGAACTTAATCCCAGTGGATTTTAGCTAAACTGTTGTCAGAACATACACTTCTCTGTCGCGGTGCAGCAGCTGCTGGGTAGTAGATGTTAAATGCAGGAATAAACAAACAAGTTGAGAGCAGTCACAGGACACTACCAACATCATTTATAAATCTCTCATTTGTGAATTATCTCCAATTTATTGTTAAAAGAAGTAAACTGCATTGTGGGAAACCTGCTCCCTCCCCACCCCTAATTTCCCTGTACTCATTTTAATTAAGCTGTTTCAACTTAAGTAAATTAAGTTATGTAACATGTTGCCCTCCAAAGTTCTTACAACTTATTTAGAATAAGTATTGCCAACAACTAAGCTAAAATTAAGTTCTGCCTACTAGATAGATTCTAGTAAAGCCAATATTACCATTTACAGTGTATGTATTAAATAAATGTGATTTATTTTTTAATTATAAATTTTTTAATCCTTCTCTTGTACCAGTTTCAGCTCGTATTTGCCTGTTTATTTTTTTTATTGATACTCCATATTGTCTAACAGTGTTTTATTCGTGTTTATCTTTTTTCCTCCTGCTGTCTTACAGCTCCTTTACCTCGCTCTATTAGTTCATAGCTCTGTTGTTTGATCCGTATGTCACCTCGACCTCCTTGTGTTTTATAAATACAATGACATTGACCTTAAATTTGATTTTTGAAAACTGCCTGTATTATAGTTATTCCTGAGTGATTGTGGGCTGGACCAATTACAGCTGAGGGCTGATGCAGGTGACGAAAGCCGGCAGGTGGATGAGGGGAGACCCGTGGCGGACCCTGGTGGGGGGTAAGAGGTGATGAACAACTCTCTACCTCGGTCTGATATAAATCCTGTTTGGGTTTAGTCTAGTTCATGTTTGTTGTGCTTGCTAACTCTTTGAAAGTCAGTAGTTATAAGCAGGCTGTGCATCGCGCAGTGAGCGCGCGCATCGTCGTCAGCTGTGTCAGACAGATATCAGCGTTTTTATAAATCTACCAGAGAGGTGAAAGTGGAAATCAGCTCGAATATTTCTCTTGCTATGCCGATGTGTCGCCTACATCACATGCACGCACGCGCAGAGCTAAATACTGTTGTTGACGGTAATTCTCAGTCGTAAAAAGGATCCGTCATTCTTAGATTTTATTAACGTCATCGTGTTTTCTGAGAGCTAAAATTGAAAGCGTATTTAGAGCAAGTCCACAAAATGAAACGGTTGCATCAGGAGAAAATAAAATAACTGGTTTATCGCTGCCGATATGTCCAACAAGTAACACAGAGGAGTTTATAACTGACAGCTAACGTTAGCCATGTTAGCAAATAAGCTAGCTTACCGATCCAGGAGGAAAGTCGCCATTTCCGTGTTTTGACTCCGTAGAAAACGTTTATGTGGGTCCATTTAGTGAAGTCTTCACCTAAATTTACTCCAGGTTTTGCTCTTCTCAGGTCACTCCTCCTCAGAAACAGATAACAATATCTCCAGGGCTCTGAAGCAGCTGCTACACTCGTCGTCTCTACCGTTTTCCCCTGTACCAGCCTGACTGTGCCCAACATTGTTGCCACACAGAGATTGTATTTGGCAACCCGCAATGGCGGCGTGTATTGGCTTAAACATAGAAATAATAAAGACTTGACCTTGCCAACTTATCAAGATCGATCGAAAGGCATGGTAAATCAAAAAGTCATATAGATTGCTCTGTTAAGTTGAAGCTCTTTGGACGTGTCCGGATTGACGAAGCTTTGGACTTGGCAAAAAGTATTAGCACTAAAAAGCACAACGAACAAGTCAAGAAGAATAGGGATATTCTCATGAGACTCATTGTTGCAGCGTTGTATCTTGCGCGCCAAGAACAAGCATTTCGGGGTCACAATGAGACCGCTGGCAGTTTGAACAGGGGGAATTTTGTGGAGCTGGTGCACTCTTTTGCGGAGTTTGACACTACAATCGCCGATCACCTGGAAACGTCAACAGTGTTCAGTGGTATGTCAAACACCATACAGAATGACATAATTGAAAGCATCGCTCGTGTTCTCCAGGATGAAACTGACAAAGACATTCAAGCTGCTCCTGTCATTGCTGTCGAAGTGGATGACACGACAGACATTTCCAACAAGTGCCAACTCACCGTCATCATCAGATATGTAAATAAGAAAGGCAGTGTTTGTGAACGTTTTCTTGGCTTTTTTGATGTTAGCTCAGATAGAGATGCACAGGCCATAGCATCTGTTGTGATGAGAGTCATTGAGAACTACAGTCCCAAAGAAAAGCTTATTTGTCAGACTTACGATGGTGCAAGTTGCATGAGTGGCCAACACGGAGGAGTGCAGGCTTTAATTAAGAAACACTGCCCAAATGCCTTATTCATCCATTGTTACGCTCATAAGTTAAATTTGGTTTTGGCTCAGGGCACAAACAACATTCAGACATGCAGACTCTTTTTTGCGAGTATCGATGCCTTTCACAACTTTTTTTCACGGTCATGTAAGAGATCAGCACTACTGCGTGAAGCTGATGAAACGGTGCGGGTGCCCGGTGGTTCTGCTGTGAGGTGGAACTTCAAAAGCCGCGCAGTACACGCAATCCATGAAGGACGCAAGTCGCTCCGTTTGGCTTTCGAAAAGATCTTAAAAGATCCGGGATGGGACAAAGAGACCATTGCACAGGGTGCAGCCTTGAAGCAAAAACTTGAAGATTTTGACTTTGTTTTCCATCTTGAAGTATTTCAATCTATTTTCGGCCTCACAGAACCGCTCTTCCAGGTTTTGCAAAGTAAAACCGTGGACATCAAGAAGTGCCAGGATTGCATTAAAAGTACTGTCATTGCTCTCAAAGTTTTAAGAACGGATGAGAAATTCAGTGGCATTTATGACGAAACAGTCCAGGCAGTCGGGGAACCTGTTCCCCGACGCAAACGTCATCGCCGAGTCTGGGAGGACATGGAGCATGGGATGATCCAGCGCCAACAAGGAGATGAGGAAACGCTTGCAACTTTCCGGCGTCTTTACTTTCAGATTGTTGACGGTATAATCCTACACATGACTCAAAGATTTGCGGATATGGAGCACCTCAACTTCTTTCGGATATTGGATCACACATCATTTGCATCTTTTTGCAAGGGCACTGCTTTTCCTAACAGTGAGTTAACGCAGCTGATCAAAACGTACCCGATCTTTGATGAGCAGAAATTAAAGAATGAGCTGCAAACGCTTTACTGTAACAACATGTTTCACAAGCCACCCGGAGAGTTGTTACAGGAGGATGACCCACAGAGCACTCTGACTGAAGTTAACAAGTTGCTTCATCTTATGCTCACGATCCCAGCTACCAGCACATCAGCAGAACGCTCCTTTTCCTGTCTTAAAAGGATTAAAACGTACTTGAGAAATATTTGTGGACAGGACAGACTTCTTAACCTCGCCAAAATATCCATTGACTCTGCTGTTGTGGAAGACCTTAAAGCCAGAGGGAAATTTTACTCCATGGTTATTGACCACTTTGCCTCCAAGAAGGACAGGAGAATGGCCTTCCTATTCAAGTAGGGTGAGTAAAATGTGTACCATTACTCCTCACACTGAGTTTGCTGCTGACTGTTACGTAAATTTGGTTGTGGCAATGCTGTTTTATTATGCCTGGATGTGTTACAAAAGTCATATTATTGCACATAGAGTCAGCACCAGAATATCCCCCATATGAGCCAAATCAACCGTTAAAAATACTGTTCATATCATCTGTAGATCTGAGTTGCTTGCCTTATGAATGTTATATCAAGCAGCCTATGGAAAGATTTTGTGCTTAATGACAGAGTGAAGCGTAGTAACACAAGAAATACAGCAAAATGTAATACAACTATAATGGAAACAGCAAATTCTCTAGTAACGGACTTAACGTACACGCGCATGTGCAACTGGCTTCCTTATTAATTTGACCCACAACACGCCACTGATTGTTCTGCAGAAAATTTGATCACAAATTGTCATCCGTAAGTAGACATATATAATACATATCAAATACAGTTATCAGAGAAAATTATACTGTATAGATCATGTAGAAAATAACAATAATAATAATAGATTAGATTTCTTTTGCACTTTACTGCTGGGCACTCACAGCACTTAAAATGTATCAATTTTATATCCACTCATTCAGATTTGGTGATGGTAGCCACAACTGCCCTAGGGCACACTGATGGAAACTTGGCAGCCAATGCACACAGACGGCCTCTCAGATCACCACCGACACATAATACACAATTATACACCAGCAATGCTGGCTGTTCATAGCAGATAGAGAATATGTAAATTGTAAATTCAAAAGTAAATCTAAATTGGCTTTATGCACATCTCCAGTACTTCCTGAACTTAATACTGCACCTTTATTTCCTGTCTTTCATGATTGGATGAACTGATTAATCCAGGTGTGACTGACCTAAGCGAATGGTCAGACACACCTGGATTAATTAGTTCATTAAATCATGAAAGACAGGACATGAAGGTGCAGTACTAAGTTCAGGAAGTACTGGAGGTGGGCATAAAGCCCATCCTAAAGTTGACACAAGAACATAACATCCTCAACCCAAACCATATTTACACATGTTCAAAACTTACTAAAACCCCTGAAAGAGGACTGTTTTACAGAGCTTCTTTCTTGTGCTCGCTTTCTGCAGATCAAGAGATGCAAGTCTGGCAATGTGGTGCAGCCTTATTTTTAGAAACACAGACACAACCAATGACAACAAGTCAGAATGATGGTTGTCAATCCCGAACTGCGTCTCCTCATTGTGTTCCCCAAGCTGAAAAACGTCCTTCGTCCCAATCTCCTCCCGGACGATATGTGTGACTCTTGACACCTTCAGAGCTTGCTGTGTTGAAGCTTGGCGAATCACCCTCTCTGCAGCTCTCAGCACCTTAAAACAACAATAAATTATATTTATATAGTGTTCTACACAGAGCTAAAAGACACTTTACAGAACTTTTTTAAAAAATCAAACTTTTACTGGGCCTTGTGATGGAATCCCCAGCCCGCCTTTGTTTTTCAGGGCTAAAAGGTGATAGCTCTCATCAAATAATGATGGCACAGCATCTCTGACTAAGCTTGCACGACACACATCACAGGATAGCGTGCGTAGAATCTGCAGGACTACAAATCCTGCAATGTAGACCAGAGCATTTTCCACCAGACCACCAAACCGTGTAGGAAGATAACTGTGGTCGCACAAGACAGCAGGAATGTTGGCAAATGGAGATGGGTGCTCTTCCACAGTTTCAGCAGAAGACATCTCTACTGCAGACAGGGACACAGTGTTGTCTTGGGCTGCCACATTGCCAGTCACACTGGGTGAGACACCACACCGAACCATCAGACGGCGGAAGATGGCCTGGAACTGGCTGGCAGATGGATTGTTGTTCCATCCCCCTGACAAACAGAAATACAATTCCTAATTACTCCCAAGACATAACATAATATTAAGTATACTTTCAGATCTTATTGTAATTAAAATAACATCAACCCTACCTGATGCTCGGATTGAATTAAAGAGGAGCTCCAAGTGATCCTGGCTGAACCTGTAGGTGAGCACATACCTCTGAACTTGGAGCAGTTCAGGAATCATCAGCATCAGCGTGTCAATATTGATGACGAATCCGATGACAGACAAGTACCTGCAACAGAAAAAAAAGTTTTATTTCTCTTATCATGGTGATACAAAACACCCCAAGAAAGCAGTTTAATTTTGCTCAAAGTAGTAAAGTAAAACTTCCATCACATCCATCTGTAACATATAATAACCACCAATTCTTAGGGGTGCATTAATTCATAGAAAATGGTAAACTGCTACCAGGGATAATAGATAATTTGCCCTGGGAGCAAGTTGATAATTCTGGTAGCACCCTGAGTAAAAACTCAGTTTGCATCCATGTTTTTAGGAATGAGATCAGTTTTTTCTTTAACTTGTACAGTATACTTTAGGAGACTTGACTAAAGCTGGATTTCTAGTCCCACGTCACCTGCGTCTGCGTAACCGCTATAGCCTCCACATAGGTCCACGGAGGCCTGATGCGCGCCTCTCTAGACCCCACGTGTATCCCGGCTAGGCAAACGCAGAGATGCGGAAGAACTCACTGGTGATTGGCCAGTGTGGTAATGTGCTTCTGGATGTTTGGGTTTTGGAGCTGAATGAATGAATGCATGCATGCTGCAGCTACTGTTGCTCTAAAAGAGGAAATAAATGCTGCAGCTGTAACTACTTATCAGGGTGAAAGGAAAAAACTCAGCTCTGTGGAGTTTCCTGGTCATTAAAAGCCCTGTCGTCACCTGCAGTTCTGGAAAAGAAACTGCAGCATGACGGCGTAACCCTACGCTGGAGTAAAGCACTCACTGCCTCTGCGTCAGGTACACAGACCCGACTGGACGCACGACTATAAATCCAGCTTTACTTGAAACAATGTTGTTACAGAACTGGGAGAACTTCACAAGAACACATGCAATACCTACCATTTTGACATCTTACCTTGATGTTGTGTAATACATTTAGAAACATCTATAACCTAAAAACACACTGACTACAAGATCATTCCAGCAAGAGCAAAACTTGATATTGAAAAACATTTAAACCAAAGATCATCCTATCAACATACATACCATCTTTCTGGCACCTGCATGGTTGACATTGTGCAATAAATACCATTTAGAGGCATCCAAGACCTGAAAAACACTGAGTACAAAACAATTCTGACACAAAGAAAACTTAACACTGAAAAACATTCAAATAAATGAGCATTACGTTAGTATACATACCATTATGGCGCATGTGTGACTGAATTCAAGACTGAACAGTGACAAAACTAAAGAAAAAAAAAACATTCCAACTAAAGCATCATATAAACCTGATGTAGAGAACACAGCATCTTAGGAACTCGATGCAAAGGAACAGTGTCATTGAACGCATGACACGAACTTTTCATGCATGAATAACAAGGACTATTTTAATAAACCTCTTAGATCGGTGAAGAGGTGTGCCATCTTTAGTCACCAAAGTGAGCAAATACTCCCTGGCTGTTGACAAAAAAAGCTTTTCTTTCTCCAGTTTAAAGCAGCCAAAGGAGCTTTGAATCCTTTGGCACGGGGATTGCGTCCATTCATTATGTCAAACAGCCTGTCAATCATCTATAAAGAAATATCAACATCTAAATCAACATTATAGCAACATCTAAATAGACACACTTGGATTAATTATTTTGTCCAGTAATGAAAGACAGGAGACAAAAGGAGCTGGCTGAATTTCAGGAAGTAGTAGAATTGCGCATATAGCCTATTAGGTGTCAGAGTTGAAAGCAATACAAAGATAAAATCAAAAAGAGAACAGAGTACTTGTGTCTTAACTGTATGTTTAACAATTTAATATGCAAGTTTAAAGTATTTGCATAATTTCCCTTTTTCCATAGGTTTTTCTTTTTTTTTTTTTTAATAGAGTAGATAATATAGCTTTACCACTCTAAATTTTCTAAAGGTATGCGTAAGGTTACCTGCTGACTTTTGCACTAATAATAAATAGACAATATCACAATTAATGGCAATATTTGTGTGTTAAATTCAGTCAGTAAGAACTGACAACAAATTGTTCCTAATGCTCAAATGAAATTGTAATTTGAGAAAAGATGCAGGTGCACTACAGGTTTCCTTCAAACCTCTGGTGCTCATGGAAGAGAACAAAGTGAAGACAGAGGTTAATCCAAAGATAGAAAAAAGTCCGGGTCCATGCACTCAAATAAGTATGAAAGGCCTTTAATATAGCAAGCTGGAACTCTTTAAAAAAAATTCTCAATGTAAAAAGTCTTTTACATTTCATACTTCTTTGAGTGCCTGGACATGGATTTTTTACATCTTTGGATTATCCTCTGTCTTAAAGGAAATTGTAATTTGTTATAATGTGCTTGGCTCTGTAATCATTGCATTACCTCAATGAATTCTGCCGTTGCCTCACAGTCTTTAAACTGAGAGTACCCAAGATCCCTCATTGTCCGTAGAGCCACTGACACAGAGCGACTCAGTGTTTGCGCAGCCAAGGACACCTTCATCTTGTGGTTCTCAAAGTAGACATGTCTGTCTGTAATTTTATTGGCAGCATGCAGTCCATTATTCTTTTGAAGATTATTGAGATGAGTGATGTAGTTCCAGTTGATCTGTCCAGTGGATGATGCAATTGGACTGTATGCCTGCAAAATAAGATTAGTCGCTACTTGAAACACAAAGAGAAAAATGTGATAGTCACATCCAGCAATAAACTGTGCGAATGATCAGACATTAACATTTATAAAATGTATATTTACAAATATAAAATGTATATTATATTTGTAGATACACATTTATCAATGTATATGTATATTTACTTATACATTTACGTTAGCAGGAGAGTCATAACTTGTAAAAAAAAAAAAAAAAGGTTCCACAATGATCATCATTTACCTGCAACATATTACGTGTCAACTTGAGCATGTGGCAGGCATCCATCATCACAAACACTTTCTCCCCAGTTAGCAGATGTGGGAAACTGGTTTGAAGTGGCTCTCGTGGGTCTTCTTTCAGCTCACATCCAAGTTGGTTGCACATGCTGACATTTGTGGCATGCCCATCCATCGTTACAGACACCACCCTAATGCCCCGTGCATGCAACTCCTCCAAAGCATGACTGAGAAGGACCCTTTGTGTATCTGGAGACAGAGACTTAGTAAAGTCGTATCCAATGGGAGCCTTCCAGTGTCCTTGCAGGCCTACCACCATGAACACAAGAGCCTCAGTGGCAATATCAGTCTCACTATTTCCATCACCCATGTCCACAAATCCAGACATTGACTGGGTATTTGGATTGTATTGCACATGTTTTTTGATCGCCATAGCATCCAACATGAGTGCAACACATCCATATTTAGCCTGGTCTTCCTGGCAGCTTCTTTGAAGCATATCCAGCATCATCTTGTTCAGGCCAGGCCTATCATCCACAGAACGCAGCCATCTGTGTTAAAAAAATTAAATTAAATTATATAAAAAAAGTTAAAATGAGAACTAGCAATTGACCTATGGCTAAGCCCCGCCCCCTCCACTCACTCGGACAAACAACATTCGGTGACAGGCGCTATGTGACATCTCGGGAGATGACAGCTGTCAACACGGACAACAGACGCGTGATCAGACAGAGAGACCATGACGAGATAAATTAAAAAACATAAAAACAATACAAACAAACAAAAAAGAAATTGTTCAGAAGTCTTAAACTGGGAGTAGAAATCAGCCTGTGAATCTCTGAATGTGACTCGTGTCGCTCCCTCAGTTTCTTGCACAAACTACTGCACGGCTGCTGTTGTTGTGCCAAAAAGTGATCATCTGACAAAAACTGATCAAACAGCCATGGAAGCGGAGCAGTCTGGCTGCAGCTTGGAAGCCAGAGGCGTGTCGTTATCGACGTTACTACACGACACCTGTACTACATGACAGCCTTATGTACCGTTACCACGTACCAAAACTAGCATGTTTAGCTAGCGTTAGCCAACTTAAACTAACGTTAGGGAAGGTAACTTCATATTTCTTTCAAGCAAAGTGACAACATGTTGCCTCGAATACGATGTTGCCTTACCTTAGAACAGATGTAGACATCCTTGTTCATTTTATCCACGTTCAGTTGGTGTTGTGGTCTGCCGCATAACTTTGGCTTGATGTGACTTGGTAAAAGGCAAAAAAATACGCCCTGTCACCCAGCCTCTCAGGATACCTAGTATCGGAGTTGCATGTACCCCATGCACACGTTTGACCATTTTAAACTAAAAAGAACACATAAAAACGAACAAAGACGGACTAACTTCAATGCATTTCAATGGACGTTCAAGCAGAGAATGTCCGAGTGTATGGGATAGCTCTGCGCACTGTGATTGGCTCATCGCGTTTGGGGGCGTGGTTTAGCCATAGGTCAATTGAATAAGTCTGCATTAGTAATTGGCAATTGACCGATACATCGGCCGGCCGATATTTGCCTTTTTGGCTGGTATCAGCATCGGCCGATATGTTGGGTGCATTGGCCAATACGTGCTCCTCGGCATAATTTACAGACAGGCATCTATACAGGCAGCAGTTGCTGGAGATGCTACTTTTCAACCACACATCCAGACATGAAACATCCCGATAAAAGCAGGAAAAACAACACAACAGAAGCGCTGTGCGTCCAGGTGAATGGAGGAGCTGATTATGACTCATATGATCTCTACGTCCTTCCCAGCCACATAAATGTTCTACAGAACCAGACCATGTGCGCAAGTGCAGGATGACATGAAAGATGTCCAGACTCACTTGCACTGTCAGAAAATGCCACTCTGAAGGTCGTTGTCAGACATTTATGTTTTTACCACCCAAACTCTGTTACTGTGTAAATTGAGAGACCAGAACGCAACAAGACTCTTGTCTCAGCTCTGTAATCAGCCCTGATGTTGATGTAGGACAATTTTTTCAACCTTAAGTAAAACTGAGAATGAGATGAAAATTAAATCAAATAGAAAACCTGATATTTGTTTAGATTTATCTTCCAGGTTGATCACACTTCAATATACATGATCAATTATAAATAACATTTTTTTGAAAAAATATGTAAAAATGTGAAAGGTGGTACAGCTATATTATATATATATATATATATATATATATATATATATATATATACACACATACACGCACACCCACACATATACAGTGGGTACGGAAAGTATTCAGACCCCTTTTAACTTTTCACTCTTTGTTTCATTGCAGCCTTTTGCTAAAATCAAAAAGTTAATTTTATTTCTCATTAATGTACACTCAGCACCCCATCTTGACAGAAAAAACTGAAATGTAGAAATTTTAGCTAATTTATTAAAAAGAAAAAACTGAAATATCACAAGGTCATAAGTTTTCAGACCCTTTGCAGTGACACTCATATTTAACTCACAGATTGTCCATTTCTTCTGATCCTCCTTGAGATGGTTCTACTCCTTCATTGGAGTCCAGCTGTGTTTAAATAAACTGATTGGACTTGATTTGGAAATGCACACACCTGTCTATATAAGACCTTCCAGCTCACAGTGCATGTCAGAGTAGATGAGAATCATGAAGTCGAAGGAACTGTCCAAGGAGCTCAGAGACAGAATTGTGGCGAGGCACAGATCTGGACAAGGTTACAAAAGAATTTCTGCAGCACTAAAGGTTCCTAAGAGCACGGTGGCCTCCATAGTCATTAAATGGAAGAAGTTTGGGACGACCAGAACTCTTCCTAGACCCGGCCGTCCAGCCAAACTGAGCAATCATGGGAAAAGAGCCCTGGTGAGAGAGATAAAGAAGAAGCCAAAGATCACTGTGGCTGAGCTCCAGAGATGCAGTAGGGAGATGGAGAAAGTTCCACAAAGTCAACTATCACTGCAGCCTCCACCAGTCGGGGCTTTATGGCAGAGTTGTCTGATGGAAGCCTCTCCTCAGTGCAGAATTATGAAAGCCTGCATACAGTTTGCCAAAAAAACACATGAAGGACTCCCAGACTGTGAGAAATAAGATTCTCTGGTCTGATGAGACCAAGATTGAACTTTTTGCAGTTAATTCTAAGCAGTATGTGTGGAGAAAACCAGGCACTGCTCATCACCTGCCCAATACCATCCCAACAGTAAAACATGGTGGTGGCAGCATCATGCTATGGGGGTGTTTTTCAGCTGCAGGGACAGGACGACTGGTTGCAGTTGAAGGAAAGATGAATGTGGCCAATTACAGAGAGATCCTGGAAGAAAACCTCTTCCAGAGTTCAGGACCTCAGACTGGGCCGAAGGTTCACCTTCCAGTAAGACAATGACCCTCACACACAGCTGAAATAACAAAGGAGCGGCTTCAGAACATCTCTGGGACCATTCTTGACTGACCCAGCCAGAGCTCTGACTTAAACCCAACTGAGCATCTCTGGAGAGACCTAAAAATGGCTGAACACCACCGTTCACCATCCAACCTGACAGAACTGGAGAGGATCTGCAAGTAGGAATGGCAGAAGATCCCAAATCCAGATGTGAAAAACTTGTTGCATCATTCCCAAGAAGATTCATGGCTGTAGTCGCTCAAAAGGTGCTTCTACTCAGTACTGAGTGAAGGGTCTGAAAACTTATGACCATGTGATATTTCAGTTTTTCTTTTTTAATAACTTTGCAAAAAATTTCTACATTTCTGTTTTTTTTCTGTCAAGATGGGGTGCTGATTGTACATTAATGAGAAATAAAATTAACTTTTTTGATTTTAGCAAATGGCTGCAATGAAACAAAGTGTGAAAAGTTTAAAGGGGTCTGAATACTTTCTGTACCCACTGTATACATACACACACCAAATATCGCCAGGCTGTATTGGCTATCGGGTGATAAGAAATTATCGGTATCAGCCCTAAAAAATCTGTATCAGTTGATCCCTATTAGTAATATTCAAAAGTCCAACTGGAAAGCATTAAGACTACCTTTGTAATGTATGTGGATGAGGGAGAGGAAAATGCCGGGTCTCTCGAAGGTACTTGTATGCCTTTGGACCATGTAGGTGAAGCGTGAGGGCAAACTCCTTGTACTCTTTTGTGAACTCATGGCCCTGCTTTGGCGTGAAGTCTATCTGAAGATCTGAATTTTTAGGATAAAAAATTCATAAGTTCCCTTCAGATAATGCCTAAGGAGTTTGATAAAGTGTGTAAGAACAACATGTACATGAATTTCTAAGTACTACATTTGTTTTACCCGAGTAGAATTCAAGCCTCTCTTTGAGCTCTTCATTGATGAGGTTCTTTTCCCTCAAATCCCCCAAAAGACTTAACTGCCCTCTTTGCTCTCTTTTCTCTGGCCATAGCATTCTTCCTCTCTCCCTCCAGACTTTCCACCCTCGCAAGGGCTTCATTGAGTCTGGTCTTAAGGGCGGTAGGAGAAGCAGGTAATGCATAACTATGATCCTAGAGAGAGGGATGAACATGTTTGAGTAATGTTTCACTTTGCACACATCATTTTCACACCACTAGAGTATGGCCCAAATTCTTTCTTATAGTCATCATCTGTCAAACCCACCCTCTATGTGTGTATTTGTGTGACAGGAATACATCGTCATCGTGTCTTCAACTGCAAATGGCTTTATTTGTAGGTGTTTGCAGATACTTGTATTAAACAAGTGAGAGTTTAATACTGTATGTCGAGGACCATTTTGACGTGATGTTTACAGCAGAAATATTCACATCATTGGGCTGAGGTTGTGGGTGTGAGGTTCCAGTTTCTGGATCATCCAGGATGGCCACAGACAGGCTCTCTTCAGCCCTTCTGGAGGTGCATGTTGTCCTGCCCTTTTCCAGCTAAAAAGAAAGAAGAATTTGAAAAGAATATACAAAGGTAAATATCTGTGATTGATGATAGAAAATAAGCTTTTATTAATCTTAATAGCCTTATGATGATACACCTACTCTTTGGAGATGAACTGGGAAGCTGAAGATGGATGGAATTAAACCATCTTTGAGTTGGACAATCTGACCTGTCCTGTCAAAATCATCATGCTTAAAATGCTCACAACAAATCACTGAGGAATTGCTTGCGGCGAATCTGTCCCTCCTTAAAACCACTTCCCACTTCTTCCTCATATCTTTGTCTTTGGTGTAACAATATGATTGTTCCTACTCAGTGCATGTTCCGAGGGGGAGGGTTTTGAATGAGACACCGGGTTTGTAGAGAAGGGCCATAGGAGCCAATGTTATAACGTTATGTTGTGTCCCGATATTAAAAGATACTGTAAGCAAGTATAACTGCTTTAACCGTCCATTCTGTAGAGTTACGAAACAGAACAGAGTGAAACATGGTGGCAGCGGTGTAAGACGGGATTGCTACGGAAGAGGAACGAGAGCTGTTAGCTAGCCGATTAGGTTTGAGAAGACAACTGGCTAACGAGAGACTCATCCAGACGGCGACATGGACGGGCTGAAAACCCCCACCGGTACTGAACTTGAATTCCAGCAACCTAGCGAAGACGTGGAAGAGTTGGAAGGAGGAGTTTACTCTCTACACGGAGCTTGCAATGCCAGAGGCAGAGGAGTAGACGAAAGTCAAGCTGTTCTACTATCTTCTGGGTGAGAGCGGTCGAGAGCTGTATGAGACGTTAAAGTCCGCCGATTCGTCACCGAGGACAACCGTTAGTTCGATGATCACTCTCTTTGATGGACATTGTAATCCGAAATTAAATGAGACTGTAGAGAGATACCGATTTTTTGTGCGGAATCAAGGAGCAGATGAGAACATTGACAAATATGTGACGGACCTGAGAGTGTTGGCCAGCACCTGTAGTTTTGGGGACATAAAGGACACATTAATCAGAGACCGCATAGTGTGTGGAACAAACAGTCAGGCGCTGAGAGAGAGGTTGCTCAGAGAAGACAGCCTAACGTTGGAAAAATGCTTAAAGATATGCAGAGCCACAGAACTATCAAAAGAGAACAGTAAGACACTACAGGGACAGACAGTAGAGGAAGTACATGCAGTGACACATGCGATGACGAAAGCAAAGAACAATGATGTTTGCTGTAAGTTCTGTGGAAAAACACATGAGAGATGCAAACAAAAGTGCCCAGCTTTTGGCAAGAAATGTAAGAAGTGTGGCAAACAAAACCACTTTGCTACTCAATGCAAGTCAAAATCAGGGACTGAGAGGAAATACAAGACAGTACATGTGGTCACAGAACAAGACAATGAAACATATGAGGACATTTTAACCATCACAGAAGTAAATGGGGATGGTGACACAGTGAACCAAGTGAATGAGAGCCACAGCCAAGCCCAGCTGCTTTTTGCAGGGATGTTAATGGACAAAAAACTTGTAAACTTCCAGATAGACTGTGGAGCAAACTGCAATATCCTCCCAGTGCATCTCCTAAACCCAAACGCAAAGCTGGAGCACACAGAAAAAGTCCTCCTCATGTACAACAAAACCAAGATGTGTCCGATTGGAAAATGCAAGGTTAAGATTAGAAACCCAAGCAACAACAAGTTGTACAGATTGGAGTTTCAAGTGGTGGACCAGGCAGAACGGGCCCCTCTTTTGGGTAGGAAGGCCAGCGAGGCCATGAAACTGATAAAAGTGCAGTACGAGAATATCCAGGCTGTCAACAGCATAGTGAAGTCTGAACCAGTGGCAAAGAAAATCGAACACATGACAGTAGAGAACATTAAAACAGAGTTTGAAGATGTGTTCACGGGTGATGGCTGTTTGGAGGGGGAGTACAGCATAGAAATAGACAAAAGCATTCCACCAGTAAAACTGCCAAAACGCAGGGTACCAGTTGCAATGATGGCCCCCCTGAAAGAGGAACTCCAAGACCTGGAGAGAAAAAATATCATAGCACCTGTAGAACAAAGTACAGACTGGATAAGCAGCATGGTGACAGTGACAAAACCCAACGGTAAACCACGAATATGCATAGACCCCAAACCCCTGAATCGCGCACTCAAAAGGAGCCACTTTCCCCTCCCCACAATAGATGATATCCTCCCAGAACTTTCTAATGCGAAGATATTCACCGTGTGTGATGTGAAACACGGTTTCTGGCATGTAAAGTTGGAGGAAAGGTCGAGCTACTTCACAACATTTGCCACTCCATTTGGCCGGTATCGTTGGCTGAGGATGCCAATGGGCATCAGCCCAGCGCCAGAGGTTTTCCAGCGGAAACTGATGCAGGCACTGGAGTGCTTACCTGGCATTTACGTCATTGCTGATGATGTCCTGATAACAGGTGAGGGTGGAACACAAGAGGAAGCAATCAGGGACCATGATGAGAAACTCGGGAGCTTTCTGTTGAGGTGCAGAGCGCGAAACATAAAACTGAACGCAGAAAAGTTGAGACTGCGAAAGACAGAAGTGCCTTACATTGGACATCTTCTGACGGCAGAAGGCCTGCTGATCGACCCAGAGAAGGTGCGGGCGATAAGGGAGATGCCACGCCCGACAAACATCAAAGGTGTGCAAAGGCTGATGGGTATGGTAAACTACTTATCAAAGTTTTATGAACATTTATCAGATGACTGTGAGCTACTCAGACAACTAACACACAAGCAAACCATCTGGGAATGGACAGAAGCACATG
This sequence comes from Atherinomorus stipes, assembly GCA_023101725.1. Taxonomy (NCBI): domain Eukaryota; kingdom Metazoa; phylum Chordata; class Actinopteri; order Atheriniformes; family Atherinidae; genus Atherinomorus; species Atherinomorus stipes. Next base: position 37,870 of record JALJCO010008895.1, read on the forward strand.
AAGCAACGTTTCAAAGGCTTAAAGAGAAAATGTCAGGCGCACCTGTCCTGAAATATTATGATCGGGAGGATGAGGTGACACTACAGTGTGATGCTTTAGATACTGGACTGGGGGCCGCCCTGATGCAGAGAGGCAAGTCTGTAGCTTATGCAAGCAGAGCACTCACACCGACTGAAAGGGGTTACGCACAAATTGAGAAGGAGTGCTTAGCTATAGTGTTTGGAATGGAAAAGTTCCATCAATATACCTATGGCAGACGAGTTACAGTTCAGAGCGATCATAAACCGCTGGAGAACATCCACAGGAAGCCGCTCCTCACAGCTCCAAAGAGGCTTCAAAGGATGCTTCTGAGACTACAAAAGTATGATATTGATGTGATATACGTTCCAGGCCGAGAGATGCTTTTGGCAGACACATTAAGCAGGGCACATGTAGCAGAGAGCTCCAAAGGTGACACTGAAACAGAGGTGGAGACTGTGAACATGGTTAGCTATGCATGCATCTCTGCCGAGAGGCTAAGTGCTATAAGAGCAGCAACAAAGGAGGACACAAAGCTACAGAGGGTGGCGCACATGATCCTCAACGGATGGCCAAACAACAAAAAAGACATTTCAGCAGACATTCAGGGCTTCCACTCTTTCCAGGATGAACTCAGCTTACAAGATGGCATCATATTCAGGGGGAGAAAGGGTAGTGATTCCCGACGCACTCAGGGATGACATCACACGTCGTGTCCATTCATCACATCTTGGAGTGGAGGGATGCCTCAGAAGAGCGAGGGAATGTATATATTGGCAAGGGATGAATGACTACATCAAGAGTTTCATTTCGAAGTGTGACATATGTTGGTCAGTAGACCCAAAACAGCAGAAAGAGACACTGCACCCCCATGATATGGCTTACAGACCATGGGCCAAAGTAGGTGCAGATTTGTTTTGCTACAACAACAAAAACTATCTGATAACAGTGGACTATTACTCCAACTTTTGGGAGATAGATTATCTACCGGACACCTCGAGCACAACCGTTATCAGAAAGCTGAAGGCTGACTTTGCCAGACAAGGCATACCAGATGTTCTGGTTTCAGATAATGGGCCACAATTTGTGTCTTCAGAGTTTCAGAGGTTCAGCAAAATGTGGGAGTTTGACCATAGAAGATCATCACCAGGGTACCCACAGAGTAACGTGAAAGCAGAATCTGCGGTGAAAACTGCAAAGCGTCCTCATGATGAAAGCCCAGACTGCAGGACAAGACCCATTCTTGGCGATATTGGATCATCGTAACACACCAAACCAGGGTCTTGGTACGAGCCCTGCACAGCGACTTGTCAGTAGGAGAACACGCACTCTTCTTCCAGCCACGGACACACGCTGGAACTGGTGGTGACAAATAACAAGCACGCTCTTCTTCACAACACGTGACGACAACAGAAATATTACAGGGGACAGGGTTCGAGTACAGCCCTTTGAGCCACACAAGACCTGGAAGACAGCACATGTCATTAAACCCATGAGTCACAGATCGTATGAGGTGGAGCTGGACTCAGGTGTAGTGCTGAGGCGGAATCGTCGTCACCTCAGGCGGAACTTCAGTACATCCGACGCTTCTGCAATGACAACATCCGGGAGCCAAAGTGCGTCTGTGGAACGAACGAACCAGAGACAAGCGGAGATCCCTAATGTGGTCACTACCAGGTCGGGCCGCAGGGTCAACCCACCTCGCCACTTGAATGACTTTGTTAAGTGAACTGTTTACTGGCAGTCTGATGCTAAGAATTCCACTATGAAAGAAAAAAAAGAAAAAAAAGAAAATTGATGTAAAGAGCTGGAGAGTAGAAAAAAAATACTATGGATACATAATTTTGTTCTGATGACATGTTTAATTTTTAAGTGTTCTGTATAGTTTAGAATACCAGATCCATCTAGTTAGTTAATTAATTATTCCCAAATGCACTGATTTGTTGTCCTAAGAAGCAGGAGTTGTGCAGTATTTAGGTCTGTATTCATAATACACAGTCTATGTATTTTCACTGTTAAAAAAAAAAAAGAAAAAAAAAAAAGAGAAAAGATGTAACAATATGATTGTTCCTACTCAGTGCATGTTCCGAGGGGGAGGGTTTTGAATGAGACA
>JALJCO010008895.1:42500-77500 GCA_023101725.1 Atherinomorus stipes
ATGTTTCAGATCATCAAACAAATTTAAATGTGAGACAAAGATAACACAAGTAAACACAAAATGCAGTTTTTAAATGAAGATTTAGTAAAAATAAGGTCAGACACACCTGGATTAATCAGTTCGTCCAGTAACGAAAGACAGGAAACTAAGGAGTAACCTTAAGTTCAGGAAGTAGTGGAGCTGGGCATAGAGCCCATTATTTTGTTTCTAATTTTTTCCCTGAATTTCTTTGGATCACAACATGATGTCTAGATTTTGAGGATCTTTTTGGTCTACTTCGTCAGGCAGGTCCTATTTGAGTGATTTCTTCATTGTGAACAGGTGTGGCAGTAATCAGGCCTGGGTGTGGCTACAGAAATTGAACTCAGCTTTCCAATGATGTGATAAACCATGTTTTAACTGTTTCACACAGCGCTATGGAGGTTTGGATCCCCCCCACTTAAAATCTTCATTCATCATCAAACAGTTAAATTTGTTTGATGACCTGAAACATTTAAGTGTGACTAACATGCAAAAAAGTAAGAAATCAGGAAGGTGGCAAACACTTTTTCACACAGCTGTACACATTTATAAAGGATATATATATATATATATATATATATATATATATATATATATATGTATATATTATGGCATGCTGTGTAGGAAATCATGGAGTGCATATATATGGAATGAAACTGGAATATATGGAATGAATATATTCAGACTTAGATATATAGATATATACACACACACACACACATACATACATTTTTTAAAAATATAATATTTGGTGGTTTGGGGAGCTTTAATAGATGTATAAATGAGTAAATATATAAAATGAATAAATTTTTTAAATAAAATAAATCAGTTTTGTGCCAATAGGTATGATGACTTATGCCATCGACTACAAAAGCTACCATTTTTTTTTTTTAAAAAAAAGATGAAATAGAGAAGAAAAATCCCGGCCGGCCCAAAATCACCGTCGGCCCACCGGGAAAATGCCCAGTATGCCCGATGGCCAGTCCAGCCCTGTATATATATACACAGTATATATATAATGTATATATGTGTGTGCGTGTAGGCTGCACGGTGGCGTGGTGGGTAGCACCGCAGCCTCACAGTAAGAAGGTCGCTACTTCGATTCCCGGCTGGGGACGGGTTTGATCAGTTCCAACGGTAGTCTTCCTGTGTGGAGTTTGCATGTTCTCCCCGTGTATGCGTGGGTTCTCCGCGGGTACTCCGGCTTCCTCCCACCATCCAAAGACATGCATGTTAGGTTAATTGATCACTCTAAATTGTCCCTAGGAATGAATGTGAGTGTGAATGGTTGTCTGTCTCTCTGTGTTGGTCCTGTGACAGACTGGCGACCTGTCCAGGTGTACCTGCATCTCGCCTGATAATAGCTGGGATAGGCTCCAGCAACCCTGAACTGGATAAGCCGTACAGAAAATGACTATACAGTACATACATATATAATCATTTACCTGGAGAAATGAATAAAACAAAAAATAGAAGACTAAACGAATAAATAAATTGATATATAAATGAAACTGAGAAACTAAAATGTTTGTCCAAATTAAAAAAACAAATAAAAAATTAAAGCCGCAAGCGGCATTGAAGGCCCTCGCACCTCTGGCGGCGCTCCGGCCTATGCACCTCGTAGTCAGTGTCACATCATAACTGTGTGCCAAATTTCATTCCTGCAGTTTTTTGTGATGGCTGGGGCTCACCATTTGAAGTTTTCTGTGGGTGCTATGGAGCTTTATGAACTTTACCTATCCAACACATGTCTCTGTAAATGAGTTCAGGATCTGTGGCGAGTGGTAGAGATCAACATTTTTTATGTGTTACTTTGAGGTCTTTCCTGTTGGTATGGCATTGGGGCTAATTTTGACATGGTTTCTTCTGGCAAATCTACCTGAGGACACTGTAGTGTCAGCAAAGGGTTTGACACGTGAAGTATTTTCAAATCTCTGCTCCTGATCATCAATCATATAGGTCAAAGAGTCAGAAAATGAAATGAAATTAATTGAAAAATACTTTGTTTATGCCAGAAGGGAAATTCAATATTGTAAAAAGCTCACTTTTTTGGTTATCACAACATATGATTATTGTTTTATTTCTATTTCAGTCAGTCAGTGTCTTCTTCAGGGTGATGCTGCTGGTAGGAATGAATTTCTGTATCTCTCCATCCTACAGTGAACCTGACGCAGCCTCCCACAGAACACACTGTGTTGATTCTTGACCGTGTTGTGGTGAGGAGGAAAAATCCTCCATCATCTTCATCAACTTGTGCAGCATTCTTTTCTGAAGAATCAGCTCCAGCGGTTTCAGAGTTCTCCCCAGCACAGAACCAGCTTTCTTGATCAGCTTGTTTAGTTTCTTCACGTCTCTGATTCTGATGCTGCTTCCCCAGCAGATGCTGCAGAGCTGATTGCACCAAGATGTTGCAGATGTTTTACAAGTCTCTTATGAAAAGTGCAGACGTTGAATGATCTCAGCTTCCGTAAGAAGTAGTCTGCTCTGACCTTTCTTGTAGATGTAGTCAGTGTTGCATTTCCAGTCTTGTCTGTTGTCCAGCTGAACTCCAGGTATTTGTAGTTCTCCCCCTCCTGCACCTCCTCACCCAGGATGTAGACAGGACTATGCTGCTTATTCTTGCTCCTCCTGAAGTCAACATTCATCTCTTTAGTCTTGCTGGTATTTAAGAGGAGCTGATTGCTACCATTTCACAAACTGACTGACCAGTTCCCTGTACTCGGCTTCTTGTCCATCACTGATACACCCCACAACTGCAGAGACATCAGAGTATTTCTGCAGATGACAGGATCAGAGTTGTACTGGAAGTCTGAGGTGTACAGTGTAAAGAGGAATGGTGAGAGTACAGTTCCTTGTGGTGCTCCAGTGCTGCTGACCACCATCTCAGACACACAACCTTTCAGTCTCACAAACTGTGGTCTGTTTGTTAGGTAGTCATAAATCCAGGTGGTTGTGAGATCCACCTGGAAGTTATAGAGCTTCTCACATACTAATGCAGGAAGAATAGAATTAAAGGCACTTGAAAAATCAAAGAACATGACCCTCAAAGTGCTGCCTGACTGGTCCAGATGACAGTGGGCTCTCTGAAGCAGCAAGATGATGGGGTCTTTTACTCCAAGCCCATTACAATATGCAAACTGTAATGGGTCCTGAAAGGTGTTGTGTTGCTTGTTGAGTTGAGCCAGTAAGAGTAAGAAAAACAGCACTTCCTGTCACCAGGAGGCGGAGCTAAGGTACATTGTGTTCCATGGTGAGAGGGCCAACTTTGAAGCCCCGCCGATGCCACATACTTTTTCCTATCAAAAAGCTTTTGATAACTTTTGATCATACATGCCTTGTAAACATCCTGACCAATTTTGGTGGCCGTAAGGTAAACGCCCTAGGACAAGTTCGTTCAAACGCGTCGTAACTTAATGCCAAAATGGTGACTGTAACAATGGGGCGGGGCTATGACATAATGACAATATTGACATGTTTATGTGTTCAAGGTCATATTGACATCTCACTCAAGAGTTTTGGTTCAGATATCTCATTTTATGTGGGAGTTATATGAGATGGATTTTTCATGGCGAGACATCAAACTTTCAGGCCCCGCCCAGTCCATATGATTTGACTTATCAAAAATCTTTTGATAACTTTTGATGACACATGCCTTGGGAACATTCTGACCGATTTTGGTGGCCCTACCATTAAAGCCCTAGGACAAGTTCGTTCAAATGCGAGGTGAGTAAAACGCCAAAATGGCAACTTTGACCCAAAATGGCCGACTTCCTGTACATTTTAAAAATATGCTCCAAGAGGATTTTTTGTTTGCCCTGGCATGTAGAACATGTGTACCTATTTTCATAAAGATTGATGGGATGCAGTGGCGGGGCAGTCAAAATAGGTGGCGCTGTTTCGCGATTTTTCCTCAAACATGCCCGAACAACCCATAATATGTAAATTTCCACATTCCATTGGGGGGTAGGCAAAATTTGGTAAGTTTTTGAACATGTTCAGACCCCCAAAAGACCTCCTGTTTTTAGAAGTGGATGAAGCATGGAAAAATTAAAAAATATTCATTAAAAATAGAAAGTTGGTCTAAAAATCATGGAAATATTCATACATGATCAGAATAGTTTTGGCAATGCTATGAATTTTTTTGGTTCATGTCAACTTAAAATTTTCAGATTTAAAAATTGTTAAACATTTCTTGCATGTAATGAGAAAGTATAAATAATTCTTAAAAATCAATACTTTGATCAAACTTGTTCAAACGCAAGACACTTCACAAGGACTATTAAGACTACCATTGTTGCAATTTTGGTGGGAATTGAGTGATCCATTACAGAGATCCACATGTTGAGCTAATTTGCATACTTGTGAAAAAGTAGAGTGTGCGACTTGTCTGTAGAACACAAGTCCCAGTGAATGAAATGTTCAGCAGGATTCAGTGAATATATCCTCCAAATCTTAGCTCTGTAGGACAAACGGCTGATTTTTCATCATTTTCTGAAATTTGGAGGCGTGGCCACATTCTTTTGCTCATAAGTCCTGCCCACTTTTGACAATCATAACCATATTCTAGGATTATGTTCAGGACGTCTCTGTGGATATATGTAGTGATTTTGGTGCATATCCGTGCAGCCGTTTTGGCGCTATAAACTACTCTCAATTGTAGCGCCCCCTAGAGTTGGAATTTTTCCAAAATCGTCACACACGTAGATATTGCAATTCCCTACTTGGTCATTGAATTTCATGTCATTATCTGTTTTCGTTTTCAAGTTATGACCATTTTAGTGGTCATGGCGTCACATCGAAGTTCGCCGTGCCGCCATGACCGCGCCCTTTTGCGTAGACAGATGATTTTCAATGGAAGTCATCATCAACATGTTTTCTGCCCTCTGAAGGAGTTTGGAGCTGCTTGTGTCCAAAATGTCAGAGAAATGGATGCTCAAGTAAAACATATGACTTCCTGTTCCCAGGGGGCGGGGCTATGATGTAATCAAAATATTGACATGTAGATCTGTTCAGGGTCATATTGGCATCTCACCCAAGAATTTTGGTTCAGATATCTCATTTCATGTGGGAGTTATATGAGATTGATTTTTCATGGCGAGACATCAAACTTTGAGGCCCCGCCCAGTCCACATGCTTTGACTTATGAAAAATCTTTTGATAACTTTTGATCACACATGCCTTGGGAACATTCTGACCGATTTTGGTGTCTCTACCATCAAAGCCCTAAGACAAGTTCGTTCAAATGCGAGGTGACCAAAACGCCAAAATGGCGACTTTGACCCAAAATGGCCGACTTCCTGTAGACTTGGCACCACGACGTTAAGAGGCTTTTTTGTTCGCCCTGGCATGTAGAACATGTGTACCGATTTTCATGAAGATTGATGGGATGCAGTGGCGGGGCACTCAAAATAGGTGGCGCCGTCGCGCAATTTCGCCCGAACATGCCCGAGCACCCAAAATTACGTAATTTTTCACATTCCCTTGGGGGGGTACGCAAACTTTGGTGAGTTTTTGAGCATGTTCAGACCCCCAAAAATGCGCTTAAAGTGGCGGGAGAAGAAGAAAAATAATAAAAAGAATAATAATAAGAAATTAAAGCCGCAAGCGGCATTGAAGGCCCTCGCACCTCTGGCGGCGCTCCGGCCTATGCACCTCGTAGTCAGTGTCACATCATAACTGTGTGCCAAATTTCATTCCCGCAGTTTTTTGTGCAGGCTGGTGCTCACCATTTGAAGCTTTCTGTGGGTGCTATGGAGCTTTATGAACTTTACCTATCCAACACATGTCTCTGTAAATGAGTTCAGGATCTGTGGCGAGTAGTAGAGATCAACATTTTTTATGTGTTACTTTGAGGTCTTTCCTGTTGGCATGGCGTTGGGGCTAATTTCATCATGGTTACTTTTTGGCAAGTCCGCAAGAGGGTTTGACCTCCAAAGCAGGCTGAGTAGTATTAACTGCACTTGTTAAATCAAAAGACATGACCCTCAAAGTGCTGCCTGACTGGTCCGAATGAAAGAGAGCTCTCTGAAGCAGCAAGATGGTGGCGGCTGCAACCCCAAGCCCCAATGTAGTCAGTGTTGCATTTCCAGTCTTGTCTGTTGTCCAGCTGAACTCCAGGTATTTGTAGTTCTCCACCTCCTCACCCAGGATGTAGACAGGACTATGCTGCTTTGTTTTGCTCCTCCTGAAGTCAATATTCATCTCTTTAGTCTTGCTGGTATTTCAGATGAGCTGATTGTTACCATTTCACAAACTGACTGACTAGTTCCCTGTACTTGGCTTCTTGTCCATCACTGATACACCCCACAACTGCAGAGTCATCAGAGTATTTCTGCAGATGACAGGATCAGAGTTGTACTGGAAGTCTGAGGTGTACAGTGTAAAGAGGAATGGTGAGAGTACAGTTCCTTGTGGTGCTCCAGTGCTGCTGACCACCATCTCAGACACACAACCTTTCAGTCTCACAAACTGTGGTCTGTTTGTTAGGTAGTCATAAATCCAGGTGGTTGTGAGATCCACCTGGAAGTTATAGAGCTTCTCACATAGTAATGCAGGCAGAATAGAATTAAAGGCACTTGAAAAATCAAAGAACATGACCCTCAAAGTGCTGCCTGACTGGTCCAGATGACAGTGGGCTCTCTGAAGCAGCAAGATGATGGGGTCTTTTACTCCAAGCCCATTACAATATGCAAACTGTAATGGGTCCTGAAAGGTGGTGTGTTGCTTGTTGAGTTGAGCCAGTAAGAGTAAGAAAAACAGCACTTCCTGTCACCAGGAGGCGGAGCTAAGGTACATTGTGTTCCATGGTGAGAGGGCCAACTTTGAAGCCCCGCCGATGCCACATACTTTTTCCTATCAAAAAGCTTTTGATAACTTTTGATCATACATGCCTTGTAAACATCCTGACCAATTTTGGTGGCCGTACGGTAAACGCCCTAGGACAAGTTCGTTCAAACGCGTCGTAACTTATTGCCAAAATGGTGACTGTAACAATGGGGCGGGGCTATGACATAATGAAAATATTGACATGTTTATGTGTTCAAGGTCATATTGACATCTTTCTCAAGAGTTTTGGTTCAGATATCTCATTTTATGTGGGAGTTATATGAGATGGATTTTTCATGGCGAGACATCAAACTTTCAGGCCCCGCCCAGTCCACATGATTTGACTTATCAAAAATCTTTTGATAACTTTTGATGACACATGCCTTGGGAACATTCTGACCGATTTTGGTGGCCCTACCATTAAAGCCCTAGGACAAGTTCGTTCAAATGTGAGGTGAGTAAAACGCCAAAATGGCGACTTTGACCCAAAATGGCTGACTTCCTGTACATTTTAAAAATATGCTCCAAGAGGATTTTTTGTTTGCCCTGGCATGTAGAACATGTGTACCTATTTTCATAAAGATTGATGGGATGCAGTGGCGGGGCAGTCAAAATAGGTGGCGCTGTTTCATGATTTTGCCTCAAACATGCCCGAACACCCCATAATATGTAAATTTCCACATTCCATTGGGGGGTAGGCAAAATTTGGTAAGTTTTTGAACATGTTCAGACCCCCAAAAGACCTCCTGTTTTTAGAAGTGGATGAAGCATGGAAAAATTAAAAAAATATTCATGAAAAATAGAAAGTTGGTCTAAAAATCATGGAAATATTCATACATGATCAGAATAGTTTTGGGAATGCTATGAATTTTTTTGGTTCATGTCAACTTAAAATTTTCAGATTTAAAAATTGTTAAACATTTCTTGCATGTAATGAGAAAGTATAAATAATTCTTAAAAATCAATACTTTGATCAAACTTGTTCAAACTCAAGACACTTCACAAGGCCTATTGAGTCTATCATTGTTGCAATTTTGGTGGGAATTGAGTGATCCATTACAGAGATCCACATGTTGAGCTAATTTGCATACTTGTGAAAAAGTAGAGTGTGCGACTTGTCTGTAGAACCCAAGTCCCAGCGAGTGAAATGTTCAGGAGGATTCAGTGAATAAATCCTCCAAATCTTAGCTCTGTAGGACAAACGCATGATTTTTCATCATTTTCTGAAATTTGGAGGCGTGGCCACATTCTTTTGCTCATAAGTCCCGCCCACTTTTGACAATCATAACCATATTCTAGGATTATGTTCAGGATGTCTATGTGGATATACGTAGTGATTTTGGTGCATATCCGTGCAGCCGTTTTGGCGCTATAAACTACTCTCAATTGTAGCGCCCCCTAGAGTTGGAATTTTTCCAAAATCGTCACACATGTAGAAATTGGAGTTGCCTACTTGGTCATTGAATTTCATGTCATTATCTGTTTTCGTTTTCAAGTTATGACCATTTTAGTGGTCATGGCGTCACATCGAAGTTCGCCGTGCCGCCATGACCGCGCCCTTTTGCGTAGACAGATGATTTTCAATGGAAGTCATCATCAACATGTTTTCTGCCCTCTGAAGGAGTTTGGAGCTGCTTGTGTCCAAAATGTCAGAGAAATGGATGCTCAAGTAAAACATATGACTTCCTGTTCCCAGGGGGCGGGGCTATGATGTAATCAAAATATTGACATGTAGATCTGTTCAGGGTCATATTGGCATCTCACCCAAGAATTTTGGTTCAGATATCTCATTTCATGTGGGAGTTATATGAGATTGATTTTTCATGGCGAGACATCAAACTTTGAGGCCCCGCCCAGTCCACATGCTTTGACTTATGAAAAATCTTTTGATAACTTTTGATCACACATGCCTTGGGAACATTCTGACCGATTTTGGTGTCTCTACCATCAAAGCCCTAAGACAAGTTCGTTCAAATGCGAGGTGAGTAAAACGCCAAAATGGCGACTTTGACCCAAAATGGCCGACTTCCTGTAGACTTGGCACCATGACGTTAAGAGGCTTTTTTGTTCGCCCTGGCATGTAGAACATGTGTACCGATTTTCATGAAGATTGATGGGATGCAGTGGCGGGGCACTCAAAATAGGTGGCGCCGTCGCGCAATTTTTGCCCGAACATGCCCGAACACCTGAAAATACGTAATTTTACACATTCCCTTGGGGGGGTACGCAAAATTTGGTGAGTTTTTGAGCATGTTCAGACCCCCAAAAATGCAATTCATTTGGCAGAAGAAAAAGAATAATAATAATAATAATAAACATGAGGGTTTCAATAGGCCTTCGCACCGCCTTCGGTGCTCGGGCCTAAAAACACTACAGTTTCAATAGGCCTTCGCACCGCCTTCGGTGCTCGGGCCTAACAAGGTTAAAATGTTTGTTTTTTTTAATTGATGAAAAACTCAGATTTTAAAATTAAAACATATTTCTGAATTTAAAAAAAACAAAAGATTAAAGGGAAAATAACTAAATAAGAAAGAATTTTAAATCAAATGTGAAATACATTTTAATTTAAAAAACAAAAAAAGTAAAAAAATGAATTCATAAAAGAAAAACAGGAGATGGGAGTGAAAAATAATTACCAAAAAACAGAATATTGAACAAGCAAAAATGCGTTTGAAAAAATAAAAACAAAATTAATTGGAAAAAAAATTAAATAAAAAAAGAAAGATTAAAATAAACTGAAATAAATCTTTTAATTAAAACAAAAGGAAACTGGAGAAACAAATGAACCAAAGAATAAGAAAAAAACAGAGAAATATATATTTTTAATTAAGAAAACAAGGAAAAAAGAAACATAAAATTAAATTTAAAAAAAATGCTGACAGAGAGACAAAGAAGCTCAGACGTGATGTTTGAAGCATCAGTATCAGCTTCATTACCGTGGCGATGGGGCTCAACGAGCCAGGACAGATGCATTCTGGGATGTGGATTCATCCTCAACTCTCCAGAGAACAACTGAGGTTCGTTCAGCAGAATTTATGGTCCGACTAAAACCCCAGTCGTGCTGGGAGAAGTTTGCTCTTCTTACGACCTGCACACATGAATGATTGACGACATCTCACTGGGAAACATCTTCATCCTCCGGCCTCTTCCTCGGATAAAAAGGTCAAGATGAACCTGCTGATCCGGCCTCTGATAACACGGCTTAGCCACTTCTTCAAACCCAGCTGACAGATGCGTCTCCCGAGCTCAGTGGCAGCCTGTAGTGGAGCGTAAATAATGGAAACGCTGAAGGTCGACAGCCGGATGGCTCAATAAAAGTTGGAAATTCTCACCTCAGCAGCTTCTGATGCAGGATGAAGATGTTCCAGCGGAAGAAGCAGCAGGAAGAGAGAAGCGACTGAAGGTGTCAAACGCATTAATAACTCCAGATGGAAAAGTAATGCTTCTTTTTTCATACTTCACTGGTACTTACTGGTGTTTCTGACTGAAATAAATTACCCACAATCCCTCTTCTCATGACACAAAATGCTCCTTTTCTTCCTAATGTGATGATCATGATGAAATGTTTGATGGAAAACCTTCTCTGATTGGGAATCTGATGCAGCAACACATCTGTAAAAAGGTGGAACAGATGCAACAAAAGGCTGGAAAAACAACTGGATAAAACTTTGTCAACTAACTGGTTTAACTGGGAACAGACATGTAACATGACTGGGTATAAAAGGAGCATATCAGAGTCTCAGATGGAAAGATGGACAGATGTTCACCAATCTGAGACAAACTGGCTCTAAAATTGTGGGACAAGTTCAGTAAAATGTTCCTCAGACTCTGAAGATCCTCCATCTACAGTGTAGAACATCATCAGAAGATGGAGAGAACCGGGAGGAATCTCTGTATGCATAGGACAAGGCTGGATGCTGGGGATCTTCTGCATTAAAAGCAGACATGATTCTCTACTGGAAACCACTGATGGACTCAGGAAGATTCCAGAAATCTGTCTGTGAACACAGTTCATCCTGAAATCCACAAATGCAGGTTAAAGCTCCATCATGCAGAGAAGAAGCCAGATGTGACCAGGATCCAGAAACACCACCATCCTTCTTCTGGACATCACCCTGGAACTACTTTTTACAGACGTGTTACTACACGATGGTAAACATCACCCTGGAACTACTTTTACAGACGTGTTACTACACGATGGTAAACGTCACCCTGGAACTACTTTTACAGACGTGTTACTACACGATGGTAAACGTCACCCTGGAACTACTTTTACAGACGTGTTATTACACGATGGTAAACGTCACCCTGGAACTACGTTTACAGACGTGTCACTACACGATGGTAAACTTCACCCTGGAACTACGTTTACAGACGTGTTACTACACGATGGTAAACGTCACCCTGGAACTACTTTTACAGACGTTTTAATACATGATGGTAAACGTCACCCTGAAACTACTTTTACAGACGTGATACTACACGATTGTTAACGTCACCCTGGAACTACTTTCACAGACGTGTTACTACACGATAGTAAACATCACCCTGGAACTACTTTTACAGACGTGTTACTACACGATGGTAAACGTCACCCTGGAACTACTTTTACAGAGGTGTTACTACACGATGGTAAACGTCACCCTGGAACTACTTTTACAGACGTGTTACTACAAGATGGTAAACGTCACCCTGGAACTACTTTTACAGACGTGTTACTACACGATGGTAAACGTCACCCAGGAACTACTTTTACAGACATGTTACTACACAATAGTAAACATCACCCTGGAACTACTTTTACAGACGTGGTTACTACACGATGGTAAACGTCACCCTGGAACTACTTTTACAGACGTGTTACTACACGATGGTAAACGTCACCCTGGAACTACTTTTACAGACGTTTTAATACATGATGGTAAACATCACCCTGGAACTACTTTTACAGAAGTGTTACTACACAATAGTAAACATCACCTTGGAACTACTTTTACAGACGTGTTACTGCCATCAGATTCACAGTCAGTGAGTGCATATTTTCATACTGGACATGTTTACGTTCTACTGGGAACAAAATCAGATGATGGGATTTGTAAATCATTGAACTCTGGTTTTATTTACATTCCACACAGAACAGGCTTTTTAGGAACTGGTTTGAACAGCAGAAACATTTGATTCCAAACAGTAAGAGATGAAAATAAAAACTCAGCAGATGTGTGGATGATATCCAGACTGAAACACAGCATTTACTGCATCATTAATGCTTTTCTTTCCATCGGTTTATCAGCTGCACACCAGGAACCGGTCCAGGAGAGACGGAACCAGAGCCCAGCAGCGCCGGGCCAAACTAGTCCAACATTTAACAAAACATTTAAGACGAAGCTCACAAAGTTTAAGGATGAGTGACAGAATTTTTAAGGCTGGGTTCCACCTCTTATTTGATCAACACCCTGAGTGCTTCGAGAAGGAAAGGAAGGCTGAAAGAGTTTGTAGACGGATGCGAGAGGGCCGAGGATGTGCCGACAGCTCTGCGAGTAGTTCAGGGACTCGAGGGAATTCCTCCTCTCCCTCTGCAGGCACACATTAGCTTGATCTGACCCCATTTTCTTTTGCTGTTTGCACAGTCATCATGGTGGCGCCACCGTCCTGGGGGAGGTTGCCATGAAAAAAATGATGACTGTTCTCATTCAGGGGGAGTTTCTACAGTAAAAACCTGGACTGTGACATCAGGAGCTGTTGTCATCCATTTTTCTTTTGTTACAGGTGATGAAGTGGAGGATCAACATAAATCAACTGGAGATGGGCGATACCCAAATTTTTCCTGTCCTTACCATACCGGTAGTTTATGGTAGTTATGTAGTTTGCGGGCGGATGATGGATGCTGTCTGCATGGTGACCACACCATCGTTCCGAGGTTCCGTTTTCACGTTTGTTTCGTGTTTCTGTCCCGATTCTTTGTAGCTTTGGTTGATTTTTCCTGCCTTTTATATTTGTTTAATAATAAAGGTTATTTAATTCCAGCAGCTTTTCTCAGATTAGAGTTCAATAACTGGAGGGAAATCATGTGACTGATGCCTAAACTCAGTGTTTGTGTTGTCCCTCACTCTGGTCACTCAGGTTTTCCCCCAGGGGAGATACGTCCCTCCTCAGTCTGAGTAAAATTCCAGTTTCTGGTTGAAAGTGGTCACAAAGCCACAGTATATAATCCTCCTGACAGTAGATGCTGCAAGCTTAAAAACAATAAGCTAGCCACCTGAAAGAGGGCGCCATCTGAAGGGAATGAGACAGCCATGTTGCCCTTTCCTTTAGCCGTGTGCCCCTCTAAGAATAATATTCGGGGTGGAGTTAAAACTCCACTGAGTTCCAAACAGTCTTCTTTCATGCTGAAAGTCTCAGGCTTTGTGATGCGGTGGACACGAGCGCAACGCGACCATGAAAAATCTGCATTTCTCCACAAGATAACGTCAGATCAGTGAAGCTTCTGCTTTACAGGGGCGATCCGGAGCCACATACCGACACTCGCCTACTTATTTGGGGCTAGGGGTGGGCGATATGGACTAAAACGTGTATCACAGTAATTTCTGGTTTTTATCACGGTAACGGTAAGAAAATTTAATATCATGTTATTGTGACCAAAATTATTACGGTTATCATTTTTATCGCGGTATTATAGATACACCCCAGCATCTTTAAAAATATCCAAATAGGTCGAAATGTCTACTTTGTCCTTTTTAAAGGGGGAAAAATGGGGCCTTCATTGCCTTCCGCCATGTTTTCATAAATTAAACATTGCAAACTGCGACTGCTGCTGCTTTTCCAGCCAATGAGCAGCATCACCAGGAATTTTTCAAAGTGCAGTAATCAGTCACGGTTTTAACGATAATTAAGATTTGAAACGGTATTACTAATTGTTGAGAATTTTTTCAGGATTAACCATTATACCAGTAATCGTTACATCCCTAACGATAAGTAGAGATGCAACGATCTGATCCTGGATCAGATATTGGCTTCGATATTGACAAATTAGCTGGACTGGATATCGGATGAATGTGGCCGATCCAGTCATTTCTGTTTTTATTAATATCATAATAAATGTACACTTTATTTGTTAATAAATAAAATTAAATGGACCAGAGGCAGGAATTGTGAAAGATCAACAAGCATGTCCAGTGTTTTAATGCTAATGGGTGATGAAGCATTAAAAACCAAAAAGAAGGAGCCCACCCACGTCTCCCTCCGTTGCCTTGAACAGGCAGTGTGCTGCATAATGCGCTGCAATTCGGTGGCCAAATTTCCCGCGTTGTCCTGCGGATGTGACGTCAATTGATACCGCATACGTGTCCTAGACAGTTTTGATCCAGGAAGGAGACGGTTGCCGTGGATTCAAACACTGCAAGGGATAGTTATGGAGTGCAGTAAATAACGTTACAGCATGCGTTTGTGCTCCCGCGCCGGCTTGTCTGGTGGCTGCAGTTACCTGCAGTGCCAGTAGCGTCACCTGCAAGTCTTATTTCTTAATCCTGCCCCTAGATCCTTTAAAGATTTACTTCCATGGTCGTTTCATTAATATTTCTGTGTTCTCCATTATTATTGAATGCATTCTGCATCGTTTCTGTTTAAATAAACCTTCTGGTTGCTTTGTATCCAGCTGTATTTGTATGCTAGAATAGTGGCTTGTGGTCCAACGACAGCTTTTCTGGGTCCTTCTCATGAACTTCCGTCTGATTGGCTCCCTCCCATGAATGTATGAAGAAAGCTCCACCCCCCGCTCTTTGTGTGTTACAGAGCACAGAAACGAGTTTGCTCCACCATGCTAACAAACAGTTATCTAATTAGCTTTTCAACTCCGAAGCTACAGTCGTACTGTCTTCACTTCTAGCGCGGAGGGGAGGGTTATCTGCCTTCCCTTTGGGCGGATATAAACCCACGTGGGATACGCCATTTTCGATGTGACGTAGAAGTGAAATGCTTTTCCCTATTCGGTCTTTTCTCCGTATTGTTTCTATGAAGAGGAAACATAGCCGATGGAGGCAACGCACCGCTAGCAGGCGCAGCATGTGTAAGTAACCAGGGGCAACCCTCCATATTTCAGAAGGAGCAAGTTAAACTGGTTTTCAGTGGAAGAAGATCTTTAAGAACATTTATATCTGTGTTAATTTGTTAACTTTCTTTTAAACAAGGCTAAATGTTTATGTCAAGCTTGATGCCTTCACTCACATGGCAAAGTTTGCGGTTCATCGGATTGGATCAGAAAAAACTAGATTGGTGCATCTCAAATAAGTGACGATAAAACATCAGCCTAATATTTTGTATTATAAATCTATCACTACATTACTCTTCAGAGTCCTGACATAATACTAGAAACCACCAATTAATTTCAAGTAGTACACCTCTATAGCAAAACTGTAGTGATGCTAATCAAACAAGTCTGAAATATGAGAACAAATCAAACAATTATTCAAACAATTAGCAAAAATAACTTGGCTTATAAAAATCACAAAGTAGTGCAGCTGCAGATATGACCTGATAAACTGAATTTATCATGAGATGAAGATTTATTACCATGGGGAATTTCTTTGACGGTATATTGCACACGATAACATATCGCCCATCCCTATTTAGGACATTAGCTAAACCTCACACTTGGACTAGTAAAAATCAGAAATCTGAAGGAAAGTTATTGCTGCTGCTTTTTCAGACCTCCTGATGAAAAAACTGAGGAGCGAAACCACCTGATCCTCCTCATTTATGATATAGGAGCATTTTTATTTTCCACCCCAAGTTCAAAACAAAAAGGATATTAGAATAAAAAGCTCATATAAGTCATGATAGCAGAAAACAGCATGGTGGGGTGGTGGAAAATGTTTCTAATGTAAACAAAATAAAGATTTAGCAAAGATACTATCATCACTACAGATCTGGGGCCTCATTTATAAAACTGTGTTGGATCTTTCCTAATAGTGTACATACGCCCAAAACCAAAAGTTTGCGTACACCAAAAAATATTCAGATTTAAAGGTTGAATATGGAACATTTTTATTAAAAGCTATATTTTTTCAAAAATATTACCTCCACAGGTCGTTTGGGGGTGAACAGAATGAAAGTACAACATTTCCCAGAAAAATTATATTTAGCCTAAAAATAATTATAAAATAATTTTTTGCGGGTTCGATAATGGCATTTTATTTCCGTCTATAAGCCAATACACGCCGCCATTGCAGGTTGCCAAATACGATCTCTGTGTGGACACAATATTTCGGTCATAGTCAGGCCTGTACAGGGGAAAACCGTGGAGATGACGAGTGAAGCAGCTGCTTCAGAGCCCTGGAGATATTGTTATCTGTTTCTGAGGAGGAGTGACCTGAGAGGAGCAAAACATGGAGTAAATTTAGGTGAAGACTTCACTAAATGGACCCACATAAACGTTTTCCACGGAGAAAAACACGGAAATGGCGACTTTCCTCCTGGATCGGTAAGCTAGCTTGTTTGCTAACATGGCTAACGTTAGCTGTCAGTTATAAACTCCTCTGTGTTACGTGTTGGACATGCTACAGACTGCTGGTCACTTGCGCATCGGCAGTGAGCCTGGCATCCCAGCGGCTGGAGTTGTTTTTCTGCCGTTGCAACTACAAACTAGACACACGTGATGTCGCTGTTCTGTCCGTATTCCATATTCAACCTTTAACGCACAGATTCAAGTAATTTCCCCTTCATAAATCACACTCTTCCTGGAGGTTTGCGCAGGTGAATTTGGCTCATATCCCGCCCCCTACACACCCACTTTCTACCATGAACAGTGACTGCAAAGCACCTTACAGATGTTTCTGCATATAAATGAGCCAGCTGATCTGTGGTGGTATTTAAAGCTTCATCGTGGCGACCAAAGTTTTTCAGAGACTGAAGTGGGGGTGCTTGTTGGTGAGGAGGAGTCTGACAAAAACATTTTATTTGGGCGTCACAGTGGAATCACGGATAAAGGAAAGTCTACTGATGGCAGCAGGTTGTTTTGGCGGTGAATGATGTAAGTTTATAGCTAAAAGCGCTGCAAAAGTAAATTTGCTTATTAGCCAGTTATCATCATTGGGCCTGGAAATCCTGGTGAATCCTTGAAAACGCATTCCCTTCTAATTCTTTCATCTGTCATCTGTCTCTCATCTCTCATCACGTGTCTCCACGGTATTAACAGGTTTACATCAGTCTGGTTGCCGTGCACCTTGACAGAATCTGTGTTAATGTGGTAAATATATCACCCCGATGATCATTGATGATGGTGAGAAAACTTTGATGAAATGTTGATTTATCATACAAGTTCGTTTACAGGCCGTTTTATTTATTTGAAAGGTTCTAACAGTTTTAGCTCTCGTGCAGCATAAATAACGCTGCTGGTTTGAATCCTATAAAATCAATCTATGATTAAAATTTGATAAGAAGGGAAATTAAATGTTTGTGTGTAGCAAGATGAAAGGAGAGTTTGGACGGGGCTCAATCCCCAGTCTCCTGTTTAAAAGTCTCACAAAAATCATTCTCACCTTCTCACAGTTGACGTATGGCTAAACCACGCCCCCAAACGCGATGAGCCAATCACAGTGCGCACAGCTAACACAATACACTCAGACATTGTCTGATTGAAGGTCCATTGCAATACATTGAAGTTAGTCTGTTTTTGTTTGTTTTTCTGTTTGTTTTAGTTTAAAATGGTCAAACGGTGTGCATGGGGTACATGCAGCTCTGACACTGAGCATCCCGAGAGGCTGGGCGACGGGGTGGATTTTTTTGCCCTTTCCCAAGCCGCATCTCAAATGAGAAAAGTGTCTGCTTTGGATAAAGACCACAACATCAACTGAATGTGGATAAAATTAACAAGGATGTGTACATCTGTTCTAAGGTAAGGCAACATCGTATTTGATGCAACATGTTTGCTGGAAAGAAATATGAAGTTGCCTTTAGCATCCCTAACGTTAGTTTAAGTTAGCTAATGCTAGCAAATGTACTAGTTTTTGTACTTTGGTAATGGTACATAAGAGGCCAGCTATATCGGTCGTGTAGCAATGTAGGTTACGACACCCCTCTAGCTTCCAAGCTGCAGCCAGACTCTACTCCGCTTCCGTGGTTGTTTAATCAGTTTTTGGCAGACGATCACATTTTGGCACAACACTGGCAGCCGTGCAACAGTTTGTGCAAGAAACTGAGGGAGCGTACAGTTGTCACATCCAGAGACTTCACAGACTTGATTTCTACTCGCAGTTTCAGACTCGTGAACAATGTTTTTTGTTTGTTTCTTTAAAAGTTTTTTTTATTTATCTTGTCATGGTCTGTCTGATCCCGTGTCTGCTGTCCGTGTTGACAGCTGTCATCTCCAGAGACGTCACATAGCGGCTGTTACCGAATGTTGATTGTTTGTCCGAGTGAGTGGAGGGGGCGTGGCTTAGCTATCGGTCAATTGCTTCCAAAATGTTCGTGAGCAAGGTCTGTAGTTTCCAGAATTTACTCGAAACAACATAATTTAGTATATTTTTAGAGCCTAAACAGAACTACATCTTACTTTTGTGAAGCACGTATATGCGCATTCACGAAACTACGGAAGCCTTGGCGTTCAGAGCCTACTCTGCCAATAATACTGGCGTAGAGGAAGAAATTAGCTCTTTACATTGTGCTAGGAGCGACAGAGCTGCAGACGAACCGGGACAAACGCAAGAGGGTCCAAGAAGGGTTGGATATTGACTTCAAACAAAGCAAGAAAGAAAAAGAGGACGCGCGATCTCGTCTGCCGCGGCTTCTGTAGTTTAGTGAACGTGCATCGGCGTGCGCGCAGAAGATGCGATGTAGTATTGTTTAGGCTCTAAAAATATACTAAATGACGTAGTTTCGAGTAAATTCTGGACGCTACCCACTCAGGACACTTGGATTACATTGGACGAGCAGTATGGAGGAAGATTGGCAAGTTTTTGTGGACTTTTATGGACCTTTTTGGCTCGGGCACAAACGAACTCCATTATATGAAAGTTGGGGGGAAAAAGAGAAGCCTTCCTGTTCGCCGGCTGCATTTGACATATTAAAAAAGTGCTCCAGAGTCTTGCTCACCATGAGGGTAAGTGGAAAATAAAGTTACATCATTCTGTGGGTGAACTATTCCTTTAAAGGTAGAGTCCGAAAATGTTAGACATGTGCAAGTGAAATCTGTCTCAAACGGCGCCTTTGGGCCTCTGGTCGTGTGCAGTGGTGAGTCTGAATGCAACTCTCTCTCCCCCTGCCTGTAACTCGCTCTTTAGCTTTGTTTTGTTGTGTTCGGGACGTTTCTGGGTGGAGATTTCTGTTTATATCACCAGCCAATGACACAGCTAAGGGCATGACGCTGTGTGGGAATAAGGTCATGATTGGAGCAGACGCCAGTCACTCGAACTCTTGAAGGGAACAAAAAAAAGAAAAATGGCGGACGCACTGAAGAAAAAGGTAAGAGCTGTAGATAATGCACTTTGGAAAACCAGGGTTAATATTGGTTTGGATTTCACCGCTTCTCAGCTCTGAAGGAGGCTTGAAGCTGAACAGGCTGAAGAACGAGGCGGCCATTAGTCTGAGAGGGAGGGGGTCAGTTTGAATACTGTTGTTTGCAAACAGAAACGGTGGGGGGACATCTGACTCTACCTTTAAAGTTATGCACATTCCTACGCTGTTTTTTTTTGTTTTTTTTTTGCGTACACACTTCCAAGCCCGTTTTGTGCATAAGCACGCTTTAGAAATGAGGCCCCTGAACTGAAGGCAAAGTCAGGGACATCTTACACTTTTAATTTTTCTGCTGCCCACAAAGTTAAAACTGCTTTTATCTGAAAAATCTGGATGTGAGGAAGAAAACACTGATATGGAAGAAAAGCTTCAGCGTAGAAGGAAGAACAGGCGGCAGCAACATGCAGGTTACCTGATTTAAAACTCTTTTCATAACCAGTTTTACTGTTTGCTGCTGTTTCTGAATAAAACTGCAGCTCGGATCATCACGTCTCATTCTGTGAGCAGAGAAAAGTGTCTAACAGGAGGATGAAGCTGGGATCGCAGCACTCAGAGGTACCTGAACGCATCACAGCTGCACTCCCTAACGCAGCCTGAAGCGCTGGATGTTTCCATGGAGACGGATGCAGGAGGTTCGGAAAGCACTGATGATGGCAGAACACATTCTACAAGAGGTACATTCATCCAGAGGTAAAAACAGGACGGGAAACTTCTGTCTTCAGTCCGCCAGCACATTTACAAGCAAGTTGTTTACAAGAGCGGCAGGTAAACAAACAAACAAACATAAAGGTGTCAGAGTGGAGTTTGTTTCTGCCTGCAAACAGACACCTTTCTAACCTGATTTTACATGCAGGTGTTCCCTGATTATTCTACGGAGATGTAAACTAACTACCCACGTGTTGGAACAAAGTCTTTTGTAAACAGTGAAATAAACAAAGTCTCCATGATGCCGTTTGCATCTTCAGGAATCCTGAAAAAAGTCCAGGAGGCTTATTTACGAACCTGAACGTTCTCATTCTTTCTAGTTTATACCAGTTCAGTCTGGATCAGGCCGGGTGAGATCACTGGTTCCAGCCTGAAGTCAGCAGAAACAGGACATAATTCCACAATCTCAGTTCCTGCAACCTGCACAGAATAAACAAATAAATAAATAAAAAGATCCCGCCTGGGTACACAAGTATCTTTAAACTGTTTCTTTTTCCTCCTATGATGCTAAATCAAGTAAATATCGGAACACAATCTGAAGTCAGGAGCCAGAAAACCGGGTTTTCCTTCCCAGAGAGGAACATTACAGTCTGAGTCGGTGAAAATCATCCAAAATGTTCCGCTTAAACGTCCAAACGCTGCACTTCCCCGAGCATGGTGGACACAAATGCATCAAAACATCAATGTTTGTCTTTATTTTCAGCTGCAGAAGGTGTGGATTTTCTTCTAGCTTTTCTTTTATTTGTATGTTTTTGTTTTTGCCAGGTGAGGGATGAGCTCGACCACAATCTGAGGAGAAATGTCGCCCTCTGGTGGACAAACTGAGCATCTTAAAATTTTAATTTATTCTGCAAAAGAATCATTTAAAACTAATGAAAACTGTTTTAGCAGAAGAATAAATGAAAGAATTTGGAAATATGTCACCTGCAAATCTGTTTTTCGGTCATAAATATGGGACAGAGTTCAGATCAGGCTGAATATGTTCTGTTTTTTGCTCAGATTAAATCCTTTCCCTGCTCATTCTTCCACTACTTTACTGGCACAAACGTTTCCAGTTACCTGATGATCATGAGGACACCTGGCTGCAGTGTTATCCTGCTGAGATCTGATTGGTTGAGAATTTTATATGTTTACTTAAATACTGATGATTGATCGATGAATTGGAGGCTGACGTTTATAAACTAGCTTACTACTGAGGTTACGGTGATATGATTCTCATCCTCAGTGATGCTGATTCTTGTTTCCAGCTCAGCGGAAGTTTTTGGGTTTTGATGTAAATAAAAATAAACAAAACAGCTATAAAATAAACAAACATTATGCATGACTGAGGTCTGCTGGTCCTGCAGAGCTACAGGGAGGACTTCTTGTCTCCCCACTCATACATTAATAAATAACAAGATGTTCCAGTGTCGGGTTGGACCCCCACCCCCCAGACCGACGCCCCCCTGCGCTCCATCACAGCGTGTTGCCCACAGCGCCGCCCACCAGCCCCTTGATGTTGGTGATGGGTCGGACGTCGTGCAGTTGCCTCCTCCGGTCGATGAACGTGGCCAACCTGGATGTGTCCAGGGGCGTCTTGGAGTACTCCCCTCCATGCGCGCCCCCCCGTCCCACCCACGGGTGCTGCAGACAGGAAGTGGCCGTCGGCCTCTTCCTGGGATCCTGCTGCAGCGCCGAGGACACGAAATCCCGGGCGGCCTGGCTCACATCCCGGAAGTATTCGTCCGGGAAGCAGAAGTCCAGGCGGCAGATGTTGACGCAGGTCTCCTCCGGAGATTCGTCCAGAAACGGGGAGACGCCGCTGAGCATGACGTAGGCCAGCACGCCCACGCTCCACACGTCCGTCGCCACCGACACAGGAGACCCCTGAATCAGCTCCGGCGCGGCGAACTCGGGGTTTCCCAGCAAAAGGTGGACGTAGCGGCGGTGGGCGGAGAGCTGCACGGCGTCGCCGAGGTCGATGAGCTTCACGGCCGGAGTCGGTGCTCGGAGGTCCAGCATGATGTTCTCCGGCTGCAGGAAGGACACGGAGAACGTTCAGGAACTGATCATCACATGTTTTTATTCACAGAGGCACAAAAACCACCGACAACCTTGAGATCCAGGTGCGCCACCCTGCAGGTGTGGAGGTGCTGCAGAGCCTCCAACGTCTCCCTGATGAAGAACGCCACCTTCTCCTCCATCAGCTCATCGTGGGCCACAAGATAGTCCAGCAGACGGCCGTCCTCCAGCCTGAGACGGAAACCAGATGAAGATCTTAGTTCAGGTCCGAGAACATCAGCATACGACCGATCAGGGCCACATTAAAGGGGCAGAATGGAGAAGGACCCAACTGCAGTCACAATGGCGGACAAGGGCGTCGCCAAATATCCAATCGGCGCTGGAAATCCGAAGTGCAAGTTTCTTCTTCATGGAACTTACTAAAATCTCATCCTAACTATAACCACCCAACTACACCACACGCATCTGGGTTGCAAGGTGCAGATAGATACTCATGGTGGTGTTAAACTAATTGACTTCCGGTATGGATTGGATGTATGGCAGCGAACTTGTCGGCCATTGTAACTGCAGGAAGGTACTCTTGACAGAATTACGTGCCTTCATTTTCTACTTATCCTCATGCTGAGCAAGACTGGAGCACTTTAATATCTCAAATGCAGCCGGAGATCCAGGGGGGTTTCATTATCCGCTGACTTTCATATAATGGGGGTGACCAACACTCGAAACAAAAAGTTTCCATAAAAGTCCACAAAAACTTGCCAGTATTCCTCCATACTGCTCCTCCAATGTAATCCAAGTGTCCTGAGTGGGTAGCGTCCAGAATTGACTCAAAACCACATTATTTAGTATATTTTTTTAGCCTAAACAGTAGAACATCGTACTTCCCAGATGCGCGTTCATGCGAGTTCAAGACACTACGGAAGCCGCGGCAGACCAAACCAGACGAGAGCACGCATTGAGCGCCTACTCTGCCGATAATGCAAGTGTAGAAGAAGAAATTTGCTGTTTACATAGTGCTAAGAGCGAACAAGCTGCGGATAAACACAAGAGGGGTTGGTATTGATTTAAAACAAAGAAAGGAAGAGCATGCACTCTTTGCCTGGTTTGGTCTGCTGTGGCTTCCGTAGTGTTGTGAACTTGCATGGATACACATCAGGGAAGTGTGATGTTCTACTGTTTAGGCTCTAAAAATATACTAAGTGATGTGGTTTCCAGTAAATTCTGGACGCTACCCACTCAGGACACTTAGATTACATTAGATGAGGACTATGGAGGAATATTGACACGTTTTTTATGGACTTTTATGGACCTTTAGTTTCAAGCATCGGCCACCCCCACTAAATGAAAGTCAGCAGATAAAGAACACCCCCCCCCCCCCCTACTCTTCTACATTTATTTGTTTTACTTTATTCTTTTATAATTTTACAATTTTTTTCTTGTTGTGACTTTTTTTCTCATAAAATTAACTTTTTTGTAATATTTTTGTTTATTCATGTAAATTTATGACCTGATTCCCGCAAAATATCTACTTCTTTCTTAATAAATTATGTCTTTAGTTATATCAAAACTTTCTCTTCAATTTATGACTGTATTCTCATAAATGTACGATTTCATTCTCGGAATATTTTTTGTAATATTTCAACTTTATTCTCTTGGATTTATAAATTTTTTCTTGAAAAATATCTACTTTTTATTGTAAAATTACAACTTTTGCAATATTAAGACTTCATTCTTGTAAATTTACGATTTTACTCGCGTAAAATGACTTTTTTCTCGTAAAACTGATATTTTGGTCAGGTTACGACTTTATTCTCTTAAGTTTACATTGCTTTATTCTTGTGAAATATCTACTTTTTCTTGTAAAATTATGACTTTTGTAATATCAAGACTTTATTCTCCTAAATTTACGACTTTACTCTATAAAATAAAATAACTCTAAAAATTGACATTTTTGTAATATTACAACATCATTCTCTTAAAATTATGACTACATTCTTGGAAACTTACAACTTTATTCTCTTAAAATAACAACTTCTTTGAAATTACAACGTTTTCCGGTAATATTACAGCTTTATTCTTGAAGTCTGTAAAGAACCATGTTTTGTGGTATTATGTGGCCCTAATACTCCGTCATATCAGCGGGAAGAAGCGCATGGGCAGAATCAGACTCACAGCTCCAGGACCAGCATCAGGGAGGCGGGGGACTCGTACGTGTCCAGCAGCGTCACCAGCTGCTGATTCTGCGCATGCCGGAGGATGTCGGCCTCGTGGGCCACCTGCTCCTTCTTCTGCATCTTCTTACTCACAAACTTCACAGCGACCTGGACAGAAGAAAACAGACTTCCCCATAAAACCTTCACAGAACTGGTCGCTGGATCGTGTAATCTGCAGATATCTAAAGTGAAGACGTTTCCATGGATCAGTTTAAGTTTCCTCTCTGCTGGAGAAAGCCATGACAACAGGGAGCTCCTGCTGGGACGTCCTACCTCTTTCTTTGTGGACTTGTTGAGACATTTTCTCACCACCGAGAAGCGTCCCCTGGTCACAGAACAGAGAGGCTGAATTAAAACCCGGAGCAGTTCTGGATGCTACCAGCTGGACCAGGAGAGTTTTTACGAGTTTTTACCTTCCGATCTCACAGATCTCAGTGAAGGTGGAGTCAAAACCGTCTTTCCACTGGACGCCGGCGCCGTCGGAGTCTGAGAGCAAAGAGAGACATCTGTCAACGCTGCGGAGGTCTGATGGAAGGCTGGAGCCTTCACCGACTCTCAGCAACTCAAACCAGCATCGTCTATGGAAATTTTTAACATCCGGATGAAAATGTCAGATCCAGTTGTGACGAGAGACGTCTTCTTCCGCTTATCCGGGATCGGGCCGCGGGGCAGCTGCCTAAGCAGGGAAGCCCAGACTTCCCTCTCCCCAATCACATTCACCAGCTCATCCGGGGAATCCTGAGGCGCTCCCAGGCCAGCCGGGAGACATAGTCCCTCCAGCGTGTCCTGGGTTTCCCCCCAGCCCACAGCTCACCGGGGGAGGCTCAGATGCCTGAGCCTCCTCATCTGGCTCCTCTCTATACGGAGGAGCAGCGGCTCTACTTTGAGCCCCTCCTGAATGACCGAGCTCCTCACCCTATCTCTAAGGGAGAGCCTGCTCACCCTGCGGAGGAAACTCATTTCGGCCACTTGTACTCGCAATCTCGTTCTTTTGGTCGTGACCCACAGCTCATGGTCATAGGTGAGGGTAGGAACGTAGATGGATGGTAAATCGAGAGCTTCGCCTTCTGGCTCAGATCCTTCTTCATCATGACCATGATCGATGCAGAGTCTTCATCACTGCAGACGCCCTTCGATCCGTCTGTCCGTCTCCTGCTCCATTTTTCCCTCACTCGTGAACGAGACCCCGAGATGCTTGAGCTCCTCCACCTGGGGCAGGACCTCGCCCCCAACTGGGAAAGGACTCTCCACCCTTTCCAGGTGAGGACCATGGTCTCAGATTTGGAAGTGCTGATTCTTATCCCAGTCACTGCACACTCGGCTGCAAATCGCTCCAGTGAGGGTTGGAGATCACGGCCCGATGACGCCAACAGAACCACGTCATCTGCAAAAAGCAGAGACCTGATCCTGAGGCCACCAAACCGGATCCCCTCAACCCCTCGACTGCACCTAAATATCCTGTCCATAAAGGTTATGAACAGGATCGGTGGCAAAGGGCAGCCTTGACAGAGTCCAACCCTCATCGGGAATGGATCCGACCTACAGCCGGAAATGTGGACCAAGCTCTGGCATCGGTTATACAGGGACCGGATAGCTCGAAAAAGGGGGTCTGGAACTTCATACTCCCAGAGCACCCCCCACAGCAATGATCATCAGCCTTGTGTTGCTGGAAGATGTTGCAGGTGGTGTTTGGTTTTTTTGCAGGTGCAGCGGTTAACATTTTCTTTCTTCGTTCTTTCTCTCTTTTCTTTTCTTCAATATGTGGCAGTTGACAGTCCTGTCACTATGCCTCCGAGTGTTCATGTTCCCTGGCTACTTGGCCAAGGGGATGTTCCTATGGCTGACTGATAAGCACACATGACTCTCACCCGGGAGTCTGTGGTTCAATTCCCGCCCGGGCCCCTCCTTCGTCCTGCCACAAATATATATTTCTTCAATGTCAAAAAAGTACAATTGCAATATGCAGGTGTTTCCATATTGAATGGTGTAAGCTATAATTCTCTTAAAATCCCGTCCCGCGAGACTCCACTTTGAAGAGGATGGAGATATAAACATGTGTTTTACAGCTGCTGCTAGAAGATAAAACATTCAAGTGTTTCCATTGCAGTTATGCGAAAAACTGATTTATCAAAACGTCTGAAAATCCACCTCATGAGAGCATAAAAACTTTTTTGTGATATTTGCGAGTTTTTTCTGAATGTAGGTGTTTTATTAGTGGTTTTTAATTTCGATATTTAGATTTTGTGAAAACACTTCGCACATCTATATGGCGTGACAGGAGGAGAAAAAGGAGAAAAAGAAAACCCCCCCCCCCCCCCCCCACCCCATCCCCAGAATCCCAAAGTATACAAGAAAAAGAAAAAACTCCCCCACACTGTCTAACTTGCATATATATGCAAGTTAGACAGTGTGGGGGAGTTTTTTCTTTTTCTGATATTTAGATTTTGTGAAATTCCAGGTGTAATGGAAACTCAGCTACTGACATCTGTTTACATGTTTCTGTTCAATCAAGTTTGGAGATTCCCCCTCTAGCTCCGCCCTCTTGTCCAAATATGGTCATTCTGTGTCATTCCCCGGTTCCGGCCAGCTCGGGACTCGGACCGTACCAGGAAGTCGAGACATGCGTGTTTGACTTACTGCTGCTGGCCAGCGTCACCATGTTGGAGGGCTCCGATGGCGGGCCCACCCCCCAGCGGTTGGAAGCTCGGACCCTAAACTGATAGTGACCTCCGGGGATCAAAGTGTCGATCTGAACACACTCCTCCCTGCTGGTGGCCACCTGTTGCCATAGCAACGAGTCTGCAGACAGGGGTGAAGGGTTGGAGAGTTAGAGGTCTGGTGTGGTGGTGAAAGATGACGGCTTGTGATCGGACGCACCTTCCTGCCGGTACTCCACCGCGTAGCTGCTGACGGCGCAGTGGGCCGACGAGGCCGGGGGGGCCCAGTGGACCATCACCGCCATGCTGCTAGCCTCCTGGGCCACTGGCCTGCCCGGAGCCGCTGGGATACCTGCACAAGCAAACACAGCTGCAGTGCTGCACCAGAGCCGGAGGGAGTCGCATGCAAGACAAGACAGCACCTTGAACTTTGATGGAGGCCGAGGAGGAAGCCGAGCCGTGGTCGTTAACGGCAACGCAGGTGTAGATGCCCGTGTCCTGAGGCATCAGGTTGCAGATCTTCAGCAGGATATCGCCGGTGTCCCTGCAGAGGAAGGAGGGGGATGAAGGAAGAGGAAGGGAGCGAGGGAGGAAGGTGGACCCGCCGGCGGGGTTACCTGATGTCGATGGTGAAGCGACTGTTGCTGGTCACCGGGTTCTGGTCCGGGCCCTTCAGGGTCACCGAGGGTTTGGGTCGCCCGCAGACTTTACAGCAGAGAACGACGGTCTCCCCGAACGCACACACTACGTCTGCTAGCGGGACCAGGAACTCTGGAGCCACTGCAAGGAAACACTTCGGTCACATGACCAGCTGAGCTGCAGGTGTAATGTTCACCTGAGTCGCTTTGATCGGCTTCAGGTTCTGATGCCAACTATGGCAAACTCTGGCAAAGCTAGTTTACAGAGCAGCGTCTCTCAGTTCTGGTCCTCAGGTACAGCCACCCTGCAGGTTTTAGATCAGGGGTCCCCAAGTCCAGTCCTCCAGAGCTGCTATCCTGCAACTTTAGGAGCGTACCATCTCCAACGCACCCCACGTGCATGCCGCTCTGCAGCAGCCTGGTAACGAGCTATCTGACCCAGGTGTGTTGGAGAAAGGATGCATCTAAAAGCTGCAGGACTCAGGAACCCCTGTTTCAGATGTTTCCCCCACTTTTGAGTCCAATCAGGGTGGTGGGGAAGTTTGAGTTGATCCCAGCGATAAGCAAGAGGCGAGTACCTGGACAGGTCACCAGGTCCGCCACAAGAAATCTGGTGTGTTGGAGAAGGAAAACATCTAAAACATGCGGGGCAGCGGTACTGGAGGACTGAAACTGAGAAACACATTTCATACAGAAAATGAATCTAATGTGCTTTAACATGATAGAAGATGACAATGTTATCAGCTGATATCAGCATTAAAATGTGATGTTGCAAAGTATCTGTATCAGTTTTATCATACCAATATTTTTACAGGTATGAGCTCCGGCTTTGAGTTCAGTCTCATTTAAAATCAAAAGATGCTTTTTATTACATGAGGACAGATTAAATATATCTGTCCCTGGGATACTTTTCAAACATTGGTGGCGGTCGGAGCGGACTGTTTTTCCCCCTTTTCCCTCCCTCTGGAGCTGTGGTACCCCCACATACAGTTTTGGGCATTTCATTCAGGATTCAGTTTGTCAGTGGGAAGTTTCCTGCTACAGTAATTCTGTTTCCCACGCTTTCCAAGTTTGTTTTTGTTGAGCTGGTATAAATTTGAACAAGTAAAATTAGGACAATGCTGCTAAAATACAGCAAACCGCAGCTGCATCAGATAAGTCTCTAACCACTTATAAGCTTTTATTTATTCCAACTGCTGTTTGATGAGGTAGGTAAATGTCATGGTGGGGCAGCAACATGCCGGCATCACACCTGAGCGCGCAGAGATGCTTCTCTTTATTTAAAAAGCACAATCAAACAACAGCATAGAAAAGAAAAGCTTTTTTAATTACTTGGAACAGTACTCAGTATCAGCAAGTACTCAAATGCCAGTACTTGTAGGCCTACTTGGTCGGCCAAAAAGTGGTATTGGGACATGCTTAAGTTTAACAGACGAAATCTTGCAAATTTTTATTACATCAGCATTAGTCCAGCATGTATAGACGAATCTGTCCAAGCGCCACCAGCATACCGTCTGCCATTGCTTGGGGAGCATATTTGTACATGTGAATCAGACTTTTTTCTTAACAACATGGAGGAAATCTGGAAGGACTGTCACATTCCTGGTTGTTGGAACATAAGTGGAAAACTTTAATTGTGGTAATAAGTGAAGAAGAAGATCACAGATTTATTTCATGAAGATTTCTGCCGTCTGTGACAAAACTGTACGGTGCTGCTCAGTCCACTGATGTTAGTGTGTTCGTATCGGGGAGGAAAATCGGACACACAGAGCAGAGGAGGAATAACTTGCTGCCACGGCAGAGAAAACACTGGATTTAATCCCCAGCAACAAAAACACGGTAAATTACGGTGAACAGTCAATAATCTGACACTTTATTTCACGATCTATGCTCCCGAAAGTGACGCACCGCATAACGTTATTATGCTAGCTAATGCTAAAGAGACAGCTGTGGTGTTGCTGTGAGTTAATGCTATTGGGTGAAATATAACGTTATTTTCTCTGATCAGGGCAACGTTGGAACCAGAAAATAAAAACAGTTCAGTCAGAAACACAAACGGATCAGGAAGACGGTGTCCTGCAGCCTTTAGTTTCATCTACAGGACATGTGAAGGCTATGTGGTCTGTACAGTCCTTAAACAATACCAAAAGCCAAATATGTGATAAAATAGAAAAGTAACCACCTTTGAAAGAGTTTTTAAAATTTGTATCCATCTTTGATAAGTAATAACGAGATTTGCGTTTTATATTCCAGTGTGGCTTGTCATTAAAGCCAGTTTCTGGAGATGAAGAATAGTTAACATTAATGCACCGATGTAAAAATAATAGAATACTTTAGAGTTCTCCGAACAACATACCTGTAGCTTATCATGACCTTAGACGACTGTCCAACATTGTAAATCCAGATATTCACGCTGCTTTTCATGTTGGCAAATACAAGGTAATTGGGACTGGAGCCCTAAGCAATGGCGGCGCCGCAAGATGGCGCAACGCACAAAACGCTCATTGCATTAGTCTATAAAAGTCCCTGTAATCCTGGAAGAACTTCATATCCCAGCATTCCTTTCAGAGTCATGTGACAGCGGTGCAGCTGCTGCTGCTCCAGACTGACTTGCTTTGAAGCTGCTTATAATATGTCTGGTTTTAAGTTGTTGGTTTAGTTACCAAGTTATCAGAAACATTAGAATTAGCCACATGTGGCTAATACCTGCTAGTATCTGATATCTGGCAGCCAGATGTCCAAAATGAACTCCTCTGGCTGAGTTAAGGATATTTTGGGATCTTTGCTCTTGATGCAGAATAGTTGTATCTCTCAGAATAACAGACATACAACCTCACAGTTGTCTGCAGAGATCGGTATCGGTTGATATTGGATATTAAGGGTTGGACAATATCGGTATATTGGATATCGGTAAAAAAGCCATTATCAAACATCCCTATATGAAATAAAACAAAACGATTAAAAGAAAACAGTCCAGATAAAAGTCAGCATGCATGTCATACTGGACTGTTTAGCTTTGCTGTCAACCACATTTTCTCTTCAACGTTTTTATATTTCAGAGGTTTAACAGAGCTTTTTGTTCATGTCTCACCTTCCTGGATGAAGTTGGGGTTGAGAAGCTGAAAAACAGATGACAGCATTTAGTTTTCAGGATATAAACATGTGAAGTTTAGTTGTGTTTCTGCGAAACCAGCAGCAGCAGCGCGTTTCTGTCCTCTACAGGACTTTATCTCTTACAGTAAAATACGAGTCCTTGATGCAGAAACATCCGTACCTCCATCCCTGTCTTCACGTCAAGCTCATCGTCACAGTCCGACTCATCCGAGGTGTGGAGCTCCTGGGGAACGAGGAAGAGGAGGATGAAGGGAGAGAAAAGCAGTGAGGTTGTATGAAGAAGAATGTGGAGGCAGAGAAGTGTGAAAGAAAAAGCTGAATAACACAAATGAGTTTAAGAAGAAAAGATGACAAGAAAATAAAGATCTTCATCCCGTTCTCTGGAGACTCACCTGAAGGTTTTTTATAAGAACCAACTAGGCTCTGACTGCAGATCTCAGACTGACGTCCTCACCTCTTAATAAACTGCAGGTTTTTCAGCTTTTAGACTTTTAATCCTGAAGTTTTACCAAAACATCCGTCAGATTTCTGCTAATGTGCAGAATGTCTGAGTTTCCTCATTCTTCTGGGAGAAACCAGTAAATAAATCAGAACTTACCAAACAGAGCCAACTTTATAGAAGAATGGAAGAATTTCTTTTAATTTTTAAATAAGATTTTCTTCTGTTTTAAAACTGTTGTTTCTGACGCTTCATTGAACCTTTAAAGCCCAGCCAGAGAAAACTATTTCAATCTGAAGTCTTCTTTTGGGCCTTTATCATTTAGTATTATGACATACATCAAAATGATTGTAATGCAAAATATGTCCACTAGGGGGGAAGAAGACAAGAAGACAAGCAGATTGTGTTCAAAAAGGTTTTTGAGCAAAAAGTTTTGCCATGAAGTGATGCAAAAGTTCTCAGAATACGTCAAGAATATATCACATATGATACATACCGATTTAAAGTAAAGGTATTCTGAGCCAATTAACATTTCTCACTACAAATAAATCTACATTATACACACACACAAACATATATTTATACACACACTGGCCCTATTTATAAAGATGTAGAAATGGTGCACATCTGATGTAAAAATGGTCGTAGGTGGGACCAAGGGGGATTAATTAAAAGTTGGTATGGTCAATCTCGTGGTAGAAAAAAGAGATTTGAAAAAATCCAAAGGGAAAATTATTGTGATATAAAAGTGCGCCGCGGGTACCAAAAAAAAAAAAAAGAGGAGGGTCTAGGGGGGGAGAAAAAGAGGGGGGGGGAGAAATCAAAAAAAAAAATTTGGGGGGGGAAGAGAAGAATTTTGTTTGGGGGGGGGAAAGGAAAAGGGGGGGGTTGGGGGGATAAAAAGGAGAAGAGAGGTGAGAGAAAAGGGGGGGGGGGGGGGAGAGGGGGGGGCCGGGGGGGGAGAGGTGGGGGGGAAAAAAAAAAAAAAAAAATGAGGTGGGTTAAATGTTTTTTTTTTTTTATTATTGAAAATAAAAATAATACCACAGGGGGGGGCGCGAAATAATAATAGAAGGGGAAGAAAAGAGGGGAAAAAAGAAAAAACAAAAAAGTTCCCCCCCCCCCCCCCTTGGCGAAAAGGGGGAGGGGGGGGGAGGGGGGAACAGGAGGAAGGGAGAGGGAAAGAAAAAAAAAAAATTGATGAAAAGAAGGGGAAGGTAAATATCAGACTTAAAAAAAATTAAATGTAAAGTATAGAATGAGAATGAGGTCAAGGCCCGGCCCCCCAAAAGCAGGGGGGGGGGGGGGGGGGCGTCGGGGGGTCCCCCCCTTGACTGCGCAACAAAGCTCCAAAGGGGTGGGGGGGAGGAGAGGGGGGGGGGAATTGTAAGGATTTAGAGAAGTCGCAGTCTCCGCAGGGCGGGGTGGGACGGGAGTCAAACACCTCCGCCATGGAGAGCGCACCAGCTGGGCAGAGGCTGGGGGTGATGGCATTCTTTCCGTCTAAGGGGTATACCGGGGGGAGAGGGGGGAGAGAAGAGGAGAAGAGTTGAAGAATGAAAGAATTAATTTATAAATAAATGAATAATAGTATATGATGGTTTATATATTTTTTATGATAGGATTTTTTGCATGTGGTGTTTATTGTGTTGCACTGTATTTAAACAGTTGTGCTTGAAAGTTTACATACCCTCCCAATAAAGAAAAGGCTAAATTCTCAACAGTAATTTAAATAAGAGGAAACTGGAGAAAGTGTTAATAAAAATGCAGATTTTGAATTTTTGTTTAAAAAAATTATTTAAAAACAAACAAAACTGTCCCAGACACATTAGAGCACCTTTCTCATGAACAGTGGACCAACATACCTGCCAACAGGTGTAGAAGTCTGACCAGACATTACAGAAAACACCACTATGAAACAGTGATTGCCTGAAAGTGTTGCTCAACAAAATTTTAGCTTTATAGCCCGTCATGCTTGTTTGATCTTTTGTTTGTTTTGAATATTTCTGCTGAACCACAATTCAAAATCAATTAATTTTATCTCTCCGTCCTACAGCGAACCTGTAGTACATTCGGCAGGGCGTTCAGCCTCCCACTGAACACACACTGTTAATTTTTCACTGTGTTGTGGAAGAATCCTCCATCATCTTCATCAGTTTGTGCAGCATCTGCTCTGAAGGATCATCTCCAGCGGCTCCAGAGTTATCCCCAGCACAGAACCAGCTTTCTTGATCAGCTTGTTTAGTTTCTTCAAGTCTCTGATTCTGATGCTGTTTCCCCAGCAGATGCTGCAAAGCTGATGGCACTTTCCACAACAGACTTGTAGAAGATCTGCAACATCTTGGTGCAGACGTTGAATGATCTCAGCTTCCTTAAGAAGTAGAGTCTGCTCAGACCTTTCCTGTAGATGTAGTCAGAGTTGCATTTCACTAACAGATTATTTTTTTCCTTCTTCAGTTGGAGTGTATGAATAATTTTGAGGATGACTGTATGTATGCATATAAGAAGAAGAAGAAAAGAAATAGATAGATAGATAGATATATACACACACACACACACACACAGTTGTGTGAAAAACTGTTTGCCCCCTTCCTAATTTCTTACTTTTTTGCATGTTAGTCACACTTAAATGTTTGAGATCATCAAACAAATTTAAATGTGAGACAAAGATGACACAAGTAAACAGAAAATGCAGTTTTTAAATGAAGATTTTTATTTTTAAAGGGGGAAAGATCCAACCTTAAATGGCCCTGTGTGAAAAAGTGATTGCCCCCTAAACCTAATAACTGGTTGTTCCACCCTTAGCAGCAACAACTGCAATCAAGCGTTTGTGATAACTGGCAGTGAGTCTTCTACAGCGCTGTGGAGGAATTTTGTTCCACTCATCTTTGCAGAATTGTTGTAATTCAGCCACATTGGAGGCTTTTCCAGCATGAACCGCCTTTTTAAGGTCATGCCACAGCATCTCAATGGGATTCAGGTGGGGACTTTGACTAGGCCACTCCAAAGTCTTCATTTTATTGTTCTTAAGCCATTCAGAGGTGGACTTGCTGCTGTGTTCTGGATCATTGTTCTGCTGCAGAACCCAAGTGCGCTTCAGCTTGAGGTCACCAACAGATGGCCGGACATTCTCCTTCAGGATTTTTTGGTAGAAGCAGAATTCATGGTTCCATTTACCACAGCAAGTCTTCCAGGTCCTGAAGCAGCAAAACAGCCCCAGACCATCACACTACCACCACCATATTTTACTGTTGGTATGATGTTCCTTTTCTGAAATGCCGTGTTACTTTTACGCCAGATGTAATGGGACCTACACCTTCCAGAAAGTTTAACTTTTGTCTCATCAGTCCACAGAGTATTTTCCCAGAAGTCTTGGGGATCATCAAGATGCTTTCTGGCTAAACTGAGACGAGCCTTTATGTTGTTTTTGCTCAGCAGTGGTTTTGGTCTTGGAACTCTGCCATGCAGCCATTTTTGCCCCCCAGTCTCTTTCTGATGGTGGAGTCATGAACACTGACCTTAAATGAGGCAAGTGAGGTCTGCAGTTCTTGGATGTTGTTCTGGGGTCTTTTGTGACCTCTTGGATGAGTCGTCACTGTGCTCTTGGGGTAATTTTGGTCGGTCGGCCCCTCCTGGGAAGGTTCACCACTGTTCCATGTTTTCACCATTTGTGAATAGTGGCTCTCACTGTGGTTCTCTGGAGTCCCAAAGCTTTAGAAATGGCTTTGCAACCTTTTCCATACTGATAGATCTCAATTCCTTTGTTTCTCATTTTTTGCTGAATTTCTTTGGATCACAGCATGGTGTCTAGCTTTTGAGGATCTTTTGGTCTACCAAACTTTGTCAGGCAGGTCCTATTTAAGTGATTTCTTGATTAAGAAAA
>JALJCO010008895.1:82500-161023 GCA_023101725.1 Atherinomorus stipes
TAAAGTTTGAACTTTTTTCTTGTAAATTGTAACTTTACAAGAATAAAATGGTAATATACGAAAAAAACGTATTTTTACAACAATAACGTAATTTACAAAACAAAGTCGCACTTTTATAATAGTCGTTATATAAGAAAAACTTACAACAATGTAGTTGTAATTTAGGAGAAAAAAGTTATAATATGATGAGAAAGTGGAAATTTTACGAGTACAAACTGGTAATTTACAAGAAAAATGCCAATATTTTACAAAAAAAAATGTAAATTTGCAAGAATAAAGTTGGAAATTCACAAGATAAAGTTGTCATTTATGAGAAAAAAGTTGTAATTTAACAAGAATAAAGATGTCATTTACCAAAAAACTTTATTTGAGAAAAAAAGTTGTAATTTTACAAGAATAAAGTCAAACTTAGAAGAATAAAGTTGTAATATGAGGAAAAAGTGGCAATTTTACAACCATAAAGTTCCAATTTTGCAAGAAAATGTCAATTTTACAAGAATAAAGTCGGAAATTCACAAGAATAAAGTTGTAAAAGGAGAAAGTCGTAATTTTATAAGAATAAAGTTGTCATTTACAAGAAAAAAAGTAATTTCTCAGGAATAAAGTTGAAATTTAACGTGAAAGTCTTGATATTTCTAGAAGGGGAAAGTTTATAAAAATGAGGGTGGTGGAGCATTTGATAAAGATGTACTTAGAGGTTTAAAAAGGGATTAATCTCTTGGAATTTGAATAGGAATTTGAAAAGAATCTGCAAGAAAGTGAAGCATGTTCACATCCATTAATAAAAATGCAGGGCCACCGGATAAATATATAATTCTTGTCCTCATGATTAACGATACAGTCCCCCATAACAGCCTTTTTTTCCTCCATTGTGCTTCCTTAAGTCGTCGTCGTTGTCTGAAGCTGCGGGAGACTGAACCACACCTACCTGACTGCACCGAGCCACAAACTCAATCACAGCCTCATCAGTTCTCTTTGGTAAAGGGGTTTTTCCTTTAGATTATTCTGCTTCACTCCAGCTTTCATGGATCCACAATAAAGAGTCTGAATCATGTAAAATGCTCATTTTCAGACTGACCAAAGACAATAAAACATTGTGTATTTTCTGATCATTCACTCTTGATTAGTTTCCATAAACAACTTTTCTGTTTGTGTAACTGCTGCAGAACAAGTGGTGAAACATTCGTGTCCAGTTTAAATTCCACTACGTTTTCCTTCATGTTGGTTTTTAGATTACGGAGGACTGGGACTGCCAAAATCAAAATACAATAGAGAAATACAAAAATGGCTCAAACTAATCAATCTGCCAATAAATTTTACCAAGATATTTAAATTTTTTTCCATGAATTTAAAAAATGTGATGTTGAAATCCATTTTTAACTGTTTTAATTGAACTTTGTAAGATTACTCCATTTCATTTAATTGTATTTATTTAATCAATTTCTTTTTATTTCACTTTTTGTCACATTTTATTAATTGCTTAATAGAATTGCCTAATATGCCTAATATTGCCTTAATAGAAATATCTAGCATTTTCTCTTATTTCTGTATCTATCTTGGCACGCCTGGTCTTCCATACTGCTTCTTCCTGAAAGAGCCTTTTCATGATTTTCTCTCTTTAGATTGGGTTGAAAATGTTTGATTGGCTCAAACAACAAAGTCTTGATGGAGGTCCGTGTATTTATAACTGTTTTTTTCCTTTAAAACAAGAAATAAAAAAAATAAAACTACTTGTTCCCAGTTTTCTTTTTGCTAAACCAAAATGAAAAATGGGATAACGAACTGCTAACCATTTTTGTGCGTGCTGCACAGGCAAAGCACAGCGCATGCGCGCTGCTGTTGCTACTATCCGCGGTGCTTCGCCTGTGATTCGCCTGTGCTTCGCCTGTGCTCCGCCTGTGCTTCGCCTGTGATTCGCCTGTGCTTCGCCTGTGATTCGCTTGTGATTCGCCTGTGATTCGCCTGTGCTTCGCCTGTGCTTCGCCTGTGCTCCGCCTGTGATTCGCCTGTGCTCCGCCTGTGATTCGCCTGTGATTCGCCTGTGCTTCGCCTGTGATTCGCTTGTGATTCGCCTGTGATTCGCCTGTGCTTCGCCTGTGCTTCGCCTGTGCTCCGCCTGTGATTCGCCTGTGCTCCGCCTGTGATTCGCCTGTGCTCCGCCTGTGCTTCGCCCGTGCTTCGCTTGTGCTTCGCCTCTACTTCGCCCGTGCTTCGCCTCTACTTCCACCGCATATGTTTTGGCAGGCTAGTCAGTCCTTTGATGTGAAATCGGCTTCTCGTTTGTACTCGATCAGAATGTGCGGGTCACGAAACGTAACTGGAAAAAAATCTTGAGTTAATTAGTTCACTTTTTCAAGCAAAACCTGGAATGATGTAAAATGGGTTTTTTGGGGGGGGGGGGGGGGGGGGGGGGGGGGGGCATGAAAAATTTTCATTTAAATTGAGAACCAACACATCTGGAATCGAGGACAGAGAACGACTGGAACCAGAAGATAATTATTTTTCTCCTCATTGACTCCCATTCTGATTTTTTGTTTTTTTGGTCCAATGGGGCACAAGTAGATGAGCGTGACTACGGCCCCCCCATTTCGCCCACGTTACATGATTATAGAAGCCAGTCGATGTCTTGATACTGTTGTGGTTTATTTCACCATTAATTGCAGGTAAGTCTTATTATTTAAAAGAACATTTTTAGCTTTACTTTGATTTATTCTATTATAATTTAACGAGTATTTCTTTATTTCATGACTCATATTTCATGTTACCCTCACAATAAAGATATTAATGCACATTTTTTTGTTGTGATTTTCTTTTAAGGGGCATACCTGTAAAGTATATGTATGTATGGAAACGAACCATAAACATTTGTATTGTATTACAGTGTTTGTATTGACATGGAGCAGGGAAACTTTTCGGTCATGTGACTTTTCTAAAATAAAAGAATAAATAAAATCTAGTCGTTCGTAATCCGTTATTCTCTGACCACGAAAAGGAACACCGACAATTCATGATAAGAGTTTTCGTTTCGGTTTCGGACAGAAAACGAGCAGAAAAAAACTTTTCATTTTAACGTTTTAGAGGAAGAAAAAAAGCCCACAGACAGAATCAGCTGTTTCACGTTTTTCACGTTAGCCCAGTTTGACGTTCGTCTCTTCTGTGGAGTCATACCGTCCATGTTAGTACAAACTGAAAGAAAAACAAACAAAAACATCACAACAACAACAAATACAAAAACCTTAAATAAAACAGAAAAAAAAGTGCAAAAATCAGTAAAAACCTGAATTTGTTCACTTCTTGTTCGGTAGCTCACACAGATGCAGGCAGCCGTTCAACTTTGCTCTTTTGATTTATTTACAAATATTAAAAACTACAAACCATTTTCATCCTAACGCAGAACAGAAACATGGTCACCTTCTTCACGCTGCTTCGCTAGCTCATGCTCAAGTCCAAAAAGGTTTATTTTACATCTTTAAAATACATTTAAAATCATTCTTAGACTACCGACAGTACAATGCTGACCGCTGCTGTCAAATCAAACATATTGCACAGCCTGACTTCATATTTTATCATCATAAATAGTGCAAATGGGATTTTTTCTTTTTAAACAGGAATGTTCTAGAGCCTCAGTCAGATATCACAAAATTAACTCTGTACAGTGAACTGCCAACAAAATCAACACAAAAAGGAGGAAATCAATCCAACTGTGTCCGTGAAATAAAATAATAATTAACAAGGCAGAAAAACAACAAGAGGAATAAACAAACAAACAAATGTGTTTACAGATTGCCACAGACAACAAATAAATCTTCTCCTCTGCGGAGAATCGAGTCCACCTGAAGTATTCAGGCGAGTTTTTCTGTCAAAAAACAGTAAAAAGAATCAAAAAGTACAAAAAAAAGGAAAAAAAAGGGAAGCAGGTTAGAACTGAAATAAAGAGTCCGGATCGGCTCCACGAGGACGGGCAACGTTTTCTATCCGCTCTGCGTCAGCGGCTCGGCTCGGAGGTTAAAGCCGCTGCAGCAGATGTACCGTTACGGGGAGGGAGGGGGGGGTTAGGGGGCGAGGGCGCAGGCAATGAGGAGTTCAAAAAACAACAAAAACAAACCAAGAGGGGGCGGAGCTTGATCCGGTCCAGTAGTGTCTGCGGGTGCGGGAGGGCGGGGGGACTTACTTGATGTTGTTGGCGTCCGCCACGGCTGCTGGGAAGGACGTGGCTGAGGACGAGTCTTTTATGGGCTTTGTGGGCGGGCCTAAGACGTGTCCCGGCACCCAGCCCTCGGCGGCTGGTGATTGGCTGTCGGCCGGCCGGTAAACCAGGTACATGTTCTGCTGATTGGTGGCCAGGATCTGGACCGTCTCCCCCTGGCTGACGCAGATCTCGTTCTCTTTGAGCGCCGAGTAGTCCTGAGTGACCCGCATGGTGGAGGAGACGCCGTTACAGCCGCCGTCTCCGTCCTGGGGAGGGGGGGACACGGGGAGGGAGGGAGGTTAAGGTGCGTCTATGTGGGAGGGATAACACACCTGCTGACCGTCACGGCGTCACGGCCGACCACCAGCTGAGGAGGAGGAGGAAGAGGGGGAGGTCAGGGCCGAGGAGGAGGAAGAGGAGGAGGGAGGAGTCACATTTCCAGTCACAGTAACTCCACCAATCACACGACAGATTCAACAGAAACGAAGCTTTCCTGATGCTGAAGCGATACTGCAGCAGCTTCACAGGAAGTGGAGTCAAACATACGGCCCCGGGCCCAAAACCAGCCCCCCCCCCCCCCCCGCGGGATGAAGTAAGCAAATACAAACATTACAGATGATATGAGCGCCATTTCTCATATCAAAATAATAAATCCCTGATGTGTCCACGTCAGGTTTCATTTTCAATGTTTAAATCCAAAACGGGGTAAAATAAATTAAATGTTTAAATTAAAATAAAATGGATATAAAATTAGTGTTGCTTGGGATTTATCAATCCGTCGATGTATCACGATGGGTCATGTGACAATATGGTGTCGATGAATTTGCCGTTATGTTTTCTTGATTTAACT
The DNA here is from genome assembly GCA_023101725.1 of Atherinomorus stipes. Classification (NCBI taxonomy): domain Eukaryota; kingdom Metazoa; phylum Chordata; class Actinopteri; order Atheriniformes; family Atherinidae; genus Atherinomorus; species Atherinomorus stipes. Next base: position 87,540 of record JALJCO010008895.1, read on the forward strand.
TTCTAATTTATTTGAAAAAGAAGCATCAAATGAAGAAAAAAAGAAAAATCAATGTTAGGTGAAAAAAGCAGCAAAAATCGCAATTATTATGATAATTATCAAATCAATCAAATCAAAACTTTATTTATAAAGCGCTTTTCCTGCCAAAGGCAACCCAAAGTGCTTTGCAAGAATGATAAATATGTCTGAAACACATTATAATCGCCATAATCAAAAAAATCATAAATCGTAAAATAATCCAGATGGGGCAACACTATATACAAAACAATGTATTACTTGAAATTGAAACTTTATGTATTAATTGTGAAAAAATACAAAATCTAAAAAAGATAAAATTAGTCAAATTTTATAAAAGAAAATTTATGAAAATCATTTCAGAAAAAGGGTTTTATAAATGAATTTATCAAAGTTAAATGTTTAAAAACTTCAGATTTGTTTTATAAATGTTATAAAAACCAACATTTAAAAGATTGCATATTTTATGTTTTGAATAAAAATGTTTATGACAATATTGATGAATAAAATATATAATATGTAAATGAGGCAAAATATTGTTAAAAGTTCTTTTCCTGCAGAAATTTCATGTCCATTAGTTTTTCTCAAAGGAAAGCGAATGACAAGTAACCATTTTAATCATGTTCCGGTGCTTTGAACTAAAACAAATGGAAAATTAAAGACTACTATTTTAAGGTTATTATGCCGTTATTTTCCTGGTCCAGCCCACTGGAGACCAGATTAAATACGATTCAAATCACTGAGCTGCAGCTGATAAAATTATGATTGTCATCATACTTCCAAATTATGAAAATTAAAAAGCTTTCCAAAGGTTCAACACCTCTGAGTGACAGCAAACGATTGATCGGACATAGTATCAGTCATGAAAACGGACCAATCAGAGCTGTTGAATTGTCTTGGTCAGTCTCTTCAGCAGGTTCCCGTTTCATTATTAGCTGAATTTTAGGAACAGCTGGGTGATGGTTGACCTACCTTAAATGTTTGTGCCTTTTTAAATGGCACAAAGCAAACTTTTAACTGCGTTAAAGTTTGACTCTATTCTTGTCAGGTCTGAATCATGTGGGAAAGCAACTTCAGGTCGGTTCTGGAGAAAATGGGAGTGAATAATGATGCTGCTGAAGGAAGACGTGGAGCTGAGCTTATGGACCTCTGCAGAGAGCAAAATGTGACCAAAGTAGGGCAGGAAGAAAGCGATCCGGCAGGTATGTGATGTCCAGCAGAAAGCTGCTCCTCCTCCTCCTCCTCCTCCGGCAGCCTAGATTTTAACCTTGGCTGCTTCATGCTCCACTTAAACCTCTGCAGTGTTCCAACTCGAGCCAGTAAAAACCCCAGACCCTCATGGGAACTCACCCTGGACTCGAAACACGACGAGCCGCCGTTGGATGTAGACACCTTCATCTGGCTCCTCCCCCTCTCTGGGTCCTTGTCCCCGAGACCGACATCTGAGGACGGCCGGCTTTTAGAGGACATGGAGGGCCGGTTCCCCGATGACGAGCGGTTTCTGGTCAGCGAGGAGCCGCTGCTTCCTCCACTCTTCTCCTTCTGATACTCGATGGGACTCTGCAGAGCTGAATCACAATACGCACAGTTGACGTTCGTTTGTTGGACATATTTGGCCATTTTTTAAACTTCCTCGTAGTTTTTTTCTCTTTCGTAGCCAAATTGATCTAAAATAGACTCATTTGAATTTGCAACGTGACGTTTCATTATACGACCTGACAACAGTTTAATTTGGAAGCAGAAACTGTGTTTTTGTGGCAGATTTTCCACATCAAGTGCTTCATAGAGCAAAAGATTAGCAATTTATTCTTTATTTGATTATAAATATAGAAAACAGGGAAGGCCCAAAAACGGTGCCCTGAAGAACACCTTTAGTTATAGGATTTATTTGTTAACCAATTATAAATATAGAAAACAGGGAAGGTCCAAGAATGGAGCCCCGAGGAACGCCTCAAGTCATAGGATTTATTTATTAATCAATTATAAATATAGAAAACAGGGAAGGTCCAAGAATGGAGCCCTGAGAAATGGTTTAAGTAATATGATTTATTTGGTAATCACTTATAAATATAGAAAACAGGGCAGGTCCAAGAATGGAGCCCTGAGAAATGGTTTAAGTTATAGGATTTATTTGTTAATCAATTATGAATATAGAAAACAGGGAAGGTCCAAGAATGGAGCCCTGAGGAACGCCTTAAGTAATAGGATTTATTTGTTAATCAACTATAAATATAGATAACAGGGAAGGTCCAAGAATGGAGCCCTGAGGAATGGTTTAAGTAATATGATTTATTTGGTAATCAATTATAAATATAGAAAACAGGGCAGGTCCAAGAATGGAGCCCTGAGGAACGCCTTAAGTCATAGGATTTATTTGTTAATCAATTATGAATATAGAAAACAGGGAAGGTCCAAGAATGGAGCCCTGAGGAACGCCTCAAGTCATAGGATTTATTTATTAATCAATTATAAATATAGAAAACAGGGAAGGTCCAAGAATGGAGCCCCGAGGAATGGTTTAAGTTATAGGATTTATTTGTTAATCAATTATAAATATAGAAAACAGGGCAGGTCCAAGAATGGAGCCCTGAGGAACGCCTCAAGTCATAGGATTTATTTGTTAATCAACTATAAATATAGAAAACAGGGAAAGTCCAAGAATGGAGCCCCGAGGAATGGCTTAAGTTATAGGATTTATTTGTTAATCAATTACAAATATAGACAATTATAAATATAGAATTACAGTCGCCTTTGATACTGTGGACCATCATATTCTGATCTCTCGCCTTGAACACTAGGTGGGTCTCAAGGGTACTGTGCTAAACTGGTTCCGGTCATATTTAACACACAGATCATTTATAGTTCAGGTAGGACAATTCACCTCCACCCAGTCTGCTCTTGATTGTGGGGTTCCTCAAAGTTCAATCCTTGGTCCCCTTCTGTTTTCCCTCTATCTACTTCTCATAAGTCAGATATTCCAGAAATATGACATATCATTACTATGCCGATGATATTCAAGTTTACCTCCCCATACATACTTGTGATGGCTCTATGACCCGACTGTTAAACTGCCTCAAGGAGTTGCAAACGTGGACGAAAATAAGTATAAAAAAACTGGAGAGGTTCAAGAATGAAGACCATGAGGGACGCCTTTAGTCATTAATATATATAGGACCTATTTGTTAATTATAACTATAGAAAATAGGAAAGGGATTAATAATGGATTTATTACTTTATTATTTTATTATTACTTGGAGAAAACCAAATGCTAAAAAGCTTGAAAGATTAAATCCGGTTGTAAATGTAACAATCATGTAGAGAAGCAAAACCAGCAGCCAGAACCGGTCCATATTCTGGCTAACGGTTGGATCAGCTGGACATTCTGGTCCAGTTTTCAGCATCACTTTTGATAAACACTAAGAAATAAAACTCTGTTTTAAAATGAGGAATAAGGCCGATCCTGGTCTGATCAGGCAGAAGTCAGTCATGTTTAACAGCAGAGTGTTGCTTTCTCACCAGAAAGGAAGTTGCTCTGAGCGTCCAGGACTTCCTGGATGTGTCGGACCCACACCTGCTTGATGTCCACGTTGGCAGCCTGCAGCGTGAGACGCTCCGATGAGCCGCGAGATGACAAGACGAACTTACAGGGGTCGTTGTCCACGCTCTCTTCCAGGCCCAGGTACGACACCTGTGAAGACAGTTTACTGAGCCAAACCTTTTCCATCTGACGTGGGCTTAACTCGCCGGTAAAACTGGTGCAAAAATTCCACCTCCTAACTGTCCCAAACTCAGACCTGTAGGAAAACCGACATACTAGGTCTCATTTAGTTCTACGATGCCACTGGATGGTAAACATGTAGGGAGGTGTGGCCATCAGGTCATGTGAACAACTAGCAAACCTTCCTGAATGCACCGTTCCACTGGGCTGGATAGATAAATACTCAAGTGTCCTTTGGTGACAGTAGGCATGTGCCGGTATAAAATTCTGGCGGTATAACCTTGAGCTTAAATATCACAGTTTCACAGTATACCATGGTATCATGACTACGCTCTTAAATATTGTTTTTAAGTGTCTGAGTTAATAAAAACAACTTATTTTGGTTGAACAATGCCCTTTATTGGAACATCTATACTTCGTCCTTTGATGTTTAATGGCATTGGCAAGCGACATGGATTTACTGCCACCAACTGGGAGTGTGCGTCAGGATAGGTGGCGTGTGGTGTGTTAATGAGACAGAATGAAGTTCATACCGCGGTCAAGGTATGACGGTATGACGGGAAATGTAATGGTTTTCATACCGCTACGTTTTATACCGTGGTATACCTTAAAACTGGAAACCGGCACATCCCTAGGTGACACACCTTTGTCCAAAATTTTCTTGCAATCCTCCAAAAATGGACCAGTACTTAGTGAACCTTTAACATGAAAACCAAATCTGAATGATGGTGGCAGAGCTTCCTTTTTCAGGTATAGCTGAGGCAGCATGTTGGAACTTCTCATAGTCGGAAAAATACTAGTTCTAGAAATATGATACACTCGATTATTCACTAGTTTTAATTGTTTTTCCCCCAATCTGTTGAGACCAGATCAGAGTCTCTGTCGTTCTATTTATGCCTTTCAGTCAATGTTTTACATTTCAAATTCAAAACCCAAATTTGATTATTTATAAAGCATTTTTCAAACAAAAAGCAACACAAAGTGCTTTACATATTCAAAACAATGACTAATGCATACTAAAAACAACATATTGAAAACAGAAGACTCAATCTCTAAATTATAAGCTGTGGCAGAGTTATATCAGTAAAAAAAACAGCTGTTTTCTGGATGATGACTCCATTTCAGGGGAAATTCACCAGCATTGAACAGTGTGAGGCAAATTCTACCCATGGGTCGGTGAATTGAACTCTCATTTTTTTAGCCCTGTGGTTAATGATTTATATAATATTGCTTGATTATTCTTTTTTAATATTTACTATTTAAGTGCATCTAAAAACTGAAAAGATTTTTAAAATCAGAGGTGAAGAAGATTTTAGTGTTTAACGATGTTAAAGATGCGGGCGGTGTCTCTGCATACCTTGATGCTCTTCTTGAACTGGTAGCCAGGCGTGGACGAGCCTTTCCTCAGCAGCTCGCTGAAGATGACGATCTGCTCGAAGAGGAAGACTCTGCGCTCTTTGGAGCGGGACAGGACGCCGGCGTCCTGCTCCGTCACAAAGAAAGTTTCCTGCTGCAGCAGTTTGCCCTGATTGGTCAGCTTCCCCTGTGGAGACGGTGGACGACAGTTTGAGGGCTGAGCCAGCATTCAGAGTCACTGCGGCTCAGAGGTTTGGAGACGTACCTCGTATCCCTGCAGCCGACCCAGATTCATCATGTCATTGCACAGTTTGGGGACCTGAGACATCAAGTCCACGGCTCTCTGTAGAAGCAGAGAGAAGTTTCAGAGTTCATCGAGGCTGTATGGATGCAGCCCGGTGTGTCTTCATCCCCAGAATAAAACTCAGCTTTTACCTCAATTTGTTCGCAGTCCATTCCCGCCTTGGTGCTGTACTTCAGGAAGTCCTGAGTGGAAATAGGAGACACATTTAGCATCATTTCACAAACAGGCTGTATCCGAGACAGAAATCATGAGCTGAAAGTCAAATGTAGGACTTTCACTGAGATTAGTCTCTTACCTGCTGTTTTCAATTCACTTTTCCTGACTTCAATTTACCTTCTAACACTTTTGACACATCAGATCAGAAATGCTGAGGACGATGGCTTTATTCTCGTAGAATTATGACTTTATTCTCGTAAAGTCGTAAAATTATGACTATTCTTACTAATTTAAGACTGTATTCTTGTCAATTTTGGCACTTTATTCTCGTTAATTTACAACTTTATTCCCGTAAAGCCGTAATTTTATCACTTTATTCTAGCAAATTTATGACTCTATTCATGCAAATTTACGACTTTATTCTTGTAAAGTTACGACTATTCTTTTAAATTTATGACTGTATATTTGTAAATCAACGACTTTACTCTCATTAATTTAGAACTTTATTACGGTAGATTTATGACCCAATTCTTATAAATTTATGTCTGGTCTCATAAATTTATGACTTAATTCTTGTAAATCTACAACTTTATTCTTACAAAATTTACGACTATTCTCTTAAATTTATGACTAAATATCTGTAAATTTACAACTTTATTCTCATAAATTTATGACTTTATTCTTGTAAATCTACGACTTTATTCTTGTAAATTTATGACCTTATTCTTGTAAATGAATTACTTTATTCTTGTAAATCTGTCTTTAATTTTGTAAATTAATGACTTTATTCTTTTAAATGAATGACTTTATTTTTGTACATCTATGACTTTATTCTTGTAAATTTACGACTATTCTCTTAAATTTATGACTGCATATTTGTAAATTTAAGACTTTGCTCTCATAAATTTATGACTTTATTCTTGTAAATGAATGACTTTTCTTTTAAATTTATGACTATATATATGTAAAACTTTAATTAATTTATGACCTTATAACTAAATTTATGACCCAATTCTTGCAAATTTACATCAGTAGTCTCAAAAATTTATGATTTTATTAATGTAAATCGACGACTTTATTCTTGAAAATGTACGACTATTCACTTAAATTTATGACTTAATATTTGTAAATTTACAACTTTATTCTCATAAATTTACGACTTTATTCTTAAAATGTACGACTATTCTCTTAAATTTATGACATTTTTTACAAATTTACATTTTTACTCTCATAAATTTACAGCTTTATTCTGATACATTTACAACTTTATTCTTGTAAATTTACAATTTTATTCTTGTAAATTTACGACTTTATTCACATCAATTTAACGACTTTATTCTAATAAATTTACATTATTTTATTCTTGTAAATTTACAATTTTATTCTTGCAAATTTACGACTTTATTCTTGTAAATTTTAAAACTTTAATCTTGTAAATTTAACAACTTTATTCTCATGAATGCATTTTTTTTTTCATAAATTTACCATGTTATTCTTGTAAATTTACAAATTTATTGTTGTAAATTTTGACTTTAATCTTGTTAATTCACACATTTATTGATGTAAATTTTACAACTTTATTCTTGTAAATTTTCAACTTAAATTTAAAATTTTAGCCTCAAAAGAAAACGTAATATCACGACTCATAATATTGTGACTTTACTCTGTGAAAAAAAATTCTTCATGTGTCCTTATACTTTCACAGCCTTTAACAGAATGCCTCAGAAATATCCACGGCATAACGTTTCCCATCCAGCTCACTAACAAGATAATGTCTGACAGCTAAAGCAATTATCAAATCAAAACTTTGAATTTATCTGGAATTTAATTATCTCAGTGAAACCTGATATTTCAGATATCCAATACTGATAAAGAGGAACATGACAGAATTACATGTGAAAGAAAAGTTAAAACTTCATGTGAGAGGACTCGTGTTTAATAAGTGAGAGTGGAGTCTGCATCCAACCAGCAGCCGTTACCTTCAGCAGAAGCTGGTATTTGGTGATCCTCTGGATTGGTTTGATGAGGAAGTCGCTGAGCGTCAGTCTGGACTGGATGTCCTGCTGGATTCCCTGGAAAACATCATGACGTACTCAGAACCCTCTCAGAATGAGAACATGCTGTTACTAACACCAGAACCCTCCAGCAGAACCTCAGATTCTACTCCTGGATTTCAGTTTGGTCTTCCAGCAGCTTCAGCATGACTTTGAATGGCTTAAACGGTTTCCTCCTCCTAAACTCAGCGAAAGATCTCGTCAGTATTTCCCCATCAGAGACGTCAGGATTACTGCTGGTTCCAAGAGGTTCTAGGTTCTAGTAGAACCTCCACTAATCAGACCCCTCTCTGGTACCAGCTCCCAGTCTGGCTCCAGGAAGCAGACACTCTCTCTTTATCCCAGTTCTGGTCCTGGTGGAGGTTTTCCTTCTTGGTCCTGTTTCAGATGTGGTTTCCCTCCTGGTTCTGGTCCTGGTGGAGGTTTTCCTTCCTGGTCCTGGTTCAGATAGAGGTTTCCCTCACTGGTTCTGGTCCTGGTGGAGGTTTTCCTTCCTGGTCCTGGTTCAGATAGTGGTTTCCCTTCCTGGTTCTGGTCCTGGTGGAGGTTTTCCTTCCTGGTCCTGGTTCAGAAAGTGGTTTCCCTCACTGGTTCTGGTCCTGGTGGAGGTTTTCCTTCCTGGTTCTGGTCCTGGTGTAGGTTTCCTCCCTGGTTCTGGTCCTGGTGGAGGTTTCCCTCCCTGGTTCTGGTCCCGGTGTAGGTTTCCCTCCCTGGTTCTGGTCCTGGTAGAGGTTTCCCTCCCTGGCCCTGGTCCTGGTAGAGGTTTTCCTCCCTGGTTCTGGTCCCGGTGGAGGTTTTCCTCCCTGGTTCTGGTTCAGGTAGAGGTTTCCCTCCCTGGTTCTGGTCCTGGTAGAGGTTTCCCTCCCTGGTCCTGGTTCAGATAGAGGTTTTCCTCCCTGGTTCTGGTCCTGGTGGAGGTTTTCCTCCCTGGTTCTGGTCCCGGTGGAGGTTTTCCTCCCTGGTTCTGGTTCAGGTAGAGGTTTCCCTCCCTGGTTCTGGTCCCGGTGGAGGTTTTTTCTCCCTGGTTCTGGTCCCGGTGGAGGTTTTCCTCCCTGGTTCTGGTCCTGGTGGAGGTTTTCCTCCCTGGTTCTGGTCCTGGTGGAGGCTTTCCTCCCTGGTTCTGGTTCAGGTAGAGGTTTTCCTCCCTGGTTCTGGTCCTGGTGGAGGCTTTCCTCCCTGGTTCTGGTTCAGGTAGAGGTTTTCCTCCCTGGTTCTGGTCCTGGTGGAGGTTTTCCTCCCTGGTTCTGGTCCTGGTGGAGGTTTACCCCTCTGGTTCTGGTCCCGGTGGAGGTTTTCCTCTCCACTGGTGCAGCTCCGGATGGAGGACTGGATCCCAGAGAGGGTCTAATCTCATCTCCTGGTCTTTAGTGAGGTCATTATTCTTATGAACCAGGTCTGATAACCGGACTGATGCGGATCACATGTTTGTTTTTATTGGAATCAACTCGGCCGACTCATCAAATGTCATTTGGAAGATTGCTGGAACATTAAGTAATGATTGGATTAGAGTCCACGAGTTACGCTTGCAGGTTTGGTATGACCACGTGGACCCTGAACGCACCACGACTGAATGGAACTAGCAGGAGAGGACAGACGACGTCAGGCTGAGGATGAAGGGTCTGTCAGCAGTGATACTGACAGATGAGAGGCGGACTCACGTTGAAGTAGGTGTCGTGCTCGGCGACGATGTACTCGGACTTGGGTTTGTTCTGGCAGTAGACCACGTACATGTGCAGCCTCCGCTCCTGCGACACAAACACCCGTCAGACCCCACGCCTCAGGCTCAGACCGCTCCCACAAGATGCAGATCATGATGCGTTCAGGGTTCACTCACATGTCTGATGAAGAGCTCGGGGAGGTGTTCGTGGTCCTCCAGACACTTCTCCAGCTCGCCTACGAAGAAGCTGACAGACAGACAGACGTCATCAGAAACGAGCCGGTCCAGACCTCCTCTGGTCCAGCAGCAGAGACCGGACTTACTCCCTGTGCCAGTCGTAGATCTGATGGATGTTCCCGAACACGATCTTGTCTTTTCCTTTCATGTCGTCCGGAACGCCCTTCTCCTCGATCCGCTTCATGAAGCCCTGCAGGGTTAGAAAAACCATCATGCAGGGCGGTCCTGAGACCACTTAACCCCACATCTGTGACCTTTATGGACCCGGAGAGGACGCCGGGTTCAGACCCTCACCTCCACCACGATGCCCAGGTCTTTGACGTAGTCCTTCTCCGTCTGGATCAGCTCATTCAGAACAAACCTGAAAGGAAAACATCATCATCATCATCATTCATTCATTATTTTTCATTCATTTCATTTATTCATTCATACAAACATTGATCATTTTGAAGTAAAACTTTCTTAAACATACAGTTTTTTTTAACTGATATATTGTGGATATTTCTAACATCATTTCTAATGAGTTCCATAATCTCCCTCCAGATTAAACCCCTCTGTCTTAAAGGATAACTTTCTTTTTTTCAACCTGGACCTTATTTCTAGTAGTTTATACGTGCATTTACTCACAGGTAAAATTTCTGCATCACTTTGAGTCCTTCGGAAGATATTAGATTGAGTCACCCTAGTACTCGTTCGTTCATTCTACTTAACGTATTGGCGAAAATTAAGGAGTTTTGCTGCAGATGAAAGGTGAATTCCCCCTTTAGTCCTATCCCTTCGCCCTCAGCCTCTGTTTTGTGCGTTCATGTGAAGGGGTAGTGATGGCCTGATTCTGGTTCAGACCAGGGGGGAGGGGGAAGTGGTACACAGAAAAAAGTGAATTAGAGCAGTTTTTGACTTTATATAAACAATTTATTTTCAGTCACCATATAAATTGGGGGTTTGTTGGGTTGAATTATTTTTTAACATTAGCTTTACATGATTTTGTCTCGTGTTGTCCCTACATAATAAAAATGCGTTGCATCCTTTGGAGAGTTACTTGTTTCTTTTCATTTGCGGTAACATATTACAATTATGTGGAACCTGTTAACAAAAAAAAAAAAGATCCAAGTCAAAGAATGCGAAATATGGGCAAAATGGCAGCCAAAGAAACGCACGTATGCAAGTATTTTTTTTGGAAATAAATATGAAAGTTACAAATTTAAGGTCGTTTTAATGTATTACAATTTCATTACTAAAGTGAAAAAATTGTTAGTTTTGTAACATTGTGTGCATTTGCTCACGTCTGTAACGTAATGTTAACGTTTAGCTCTTCTTTTCCTTTCACTTTTACATTTTTTGGCCCAAAGCTGAAAAAAATAACCAAATTTCCCAGAAAAGGGAGATTATTGCTGCTAGAGCATTGCGAAATCTTCCGGAAAGAGCTGTGATGACTGTTGGTGACCGTGGGGATTTCAAAGGGTTGTCTCGTTTCTTAGGGGAATTCAACCCCTATGGCCGAGGGGAAGGGCTAGGGGTAGGGATGAAAATAGGAATTGGAATTGGTCCAATGCCTTCCATAGTGCCCCGTCTCCACCATTATACTGGATGTACACCGATGGGCGACTCAACGCAATATCTTCCGAAGGACTCAAAGTGATGCACATTCACTGCCCGGCCACAAAAAAGTCGCCTGGAATTAAATAAGGAAAAAGGTAATAACCTCTTAATTGAAAAATACATGGATGGTTATTTTTCTTCTGGGGGGAAAATAATTAATCCCACCTAATGGGGTGAAATGTTTCTCATCTTCTCTAAAAAACCAATATGGAAAAAAACAGTGGGTAAAAGAAAAGAAATATGTCTGAGAGAGGGGGATATAAAATGGGAAAAAAGGGGAAAAAAACAAAGAGAGAGAGAAAAAAAAAAAAAAAGGTGGGAAAAAACGACAAACAAAAAAAAAAGGGAAGGATGGGGACTATCGTCTTGAGGAAGAAATGGGTGGAAAGGGAGAGGAAGAGATGAGATAATGCCTAGGCTATGTATGAGCTGGGGGGGGGAGGGAGGATATGGGGGGGTTGCAGTAGTTCGGAGGGGAGAACAAAAATAATAAGGCAAAAAAGAGGGGCAGAAAACAAAAAAAAATAAAGAAGGAGAATTCATCCATGAAGTTTTTTCTTGGGGGGCAAATTCAAGAAGACCGGCCAGAAATTAATGGCGGGAAAGAGAAGAAGTGGGAGATACAATCATTTCACCAAGAAGGCCCCCCGAGAGAGACCTGAACCCCACTGAGAGAATATGGGGGGGGCAAACAAATCATCAAAAAATGAAAAATAAGACGGAAAAAAATGAAGAAAAAGACCCAAAAAGAGCCAAACCAGAAATGTTGACCTTTTTTTTGGTGACTAAATGCACAGTGTATAAACTTCTAGAAATAAGGTCCAGGTTGAAAAAAAAAGAAAGTTATCCGATAGTCAATATAATCCAAAGTTTAACAAAATCTTGAAATTGCAATATGTTCAACTTTAATTAATTAGTTCAATATAATTCTCACAGCCTTCTTTTGAAGCAGGTGCAATCTTTCAGTTGCATTGCTGCACGCATTCCCCCCGCACCTCAGTGCAATACGAAAAATAAGGAACAATTAATGAGTGTAAAACAATGAAGCCTCAATAAGAGTATATTTAACTTGCAGAATACCAATATATTTACTAACTTTAGTCTGAATATACTCAGCAGGCTTCCAACTTAATTTCTCATCTAAAATAACTCCCAGAAATTTTATTTCCGCGACTCTTCCAATACTTTCATCATCGCTCTGAGGTTTAAATATCACTCACAGTCTCTCAACTCAAAAATCATAAATTTAGTTTTATTCCAGTTCAAAGATAATTTATTCCTATCAAACTATTGTTTAACATCATCACCCACACATGCTGATTTATTGATGGGTCTAAACCCATACTGATACTCATCATCATCATCATCATCAGGTGAGTGGGGGGTGCGGCAGGAGTACTCACATCCGTCCTCTCATAGCTTTGGCTCTCTGCTCCAGTTCAGGGTTCCTCGGCTGGACCGGAGTGGTTTGTTCTGGCGGAGTCAGCGAGGAAAAGCCCGGATACGCTCCGGGTTCTACGGTCTGAGGAGAAGACGGGGAAAAGTCCGCGAGTCAGTCCCCACAAAGACCAGTTCCTGTCACACAGAGGGGACCGGTCTGAGCCGGTCTCCTGACAGCAGAGGGCAGCACCGCGTCACACCTCAGCCTCCAGCTTCACCCAAACCTCTGTTTTACCTCCTCCTCTCATCCGGATCACGTCGTATCGGTGGGCTAACCTTTCCGGACCACCAGACTACAGCTTGATCCACATCCCTGCAAACCAGAGCAACAAGCTGCTGCTTCTGCTTTCACCATAAATCTACCAGCTGATCGATGAGCCTCAAACATGTTTGCCTGCAGCTCAAACTAAAACGTAAAAGACTGAGATGTCACAGTGATCATCATCATCATCATCAGTCAGAGTGGAGAAATAAACCTCCTCACATTCCCAAAATCACCGCAGCTTGTTTTCAGTCTGATGCTGCAGAGGAATAAAAGGGGAACAGCAGCAGCACGATCCAGCAGGATCTGCGTCAGGAGGCGTCCGGTGATCAGACGTCAGCCTGTGATGTCATCAAATCAGCTGCCTGATGACGAACTCAGAGTTTTAAAAAACGTCTGATGGCATTGGATCAGTCTAAGACTTTTCACGACCTTTTCAAATATTCCAGTTTCTCTTTTCTGTCTCAGGATTCAGACATGTTCTGATATTAAAGAACATTTCTAAATTTCTAAGTTGGTAAATTCCTCTGTGGAGGAAAATGTTCAAACTCGACAGACACACACAGATCTGGATGTAAGACGGCTGATTACTGGAGAGACAACTGTCCCCAGATCAGTTTTCCATCACAACCTCCACCTGATGGACCAGACACGCAACAGCTCCAATACATTTAACCTAGAAATGTTCCATATTTGCTTGTTTACCGATATCGGATATACCAATATTGTCCGACTCTTAATTTCCGATATCCCATATTAACTGATACTGATCTATACAGACAACTTGTCCTCAAAATTATTCATACCCTCCAATTAAATAAAAGGCTACATTCACAATAGTAATTCAAATAACGAGAAACTACAGAAACTAATAATAAATAAAAATTCACAAAATTATCATTTATTTAAATAAATATTGCTTTTTGAAATGTGGTTGAAAATAGTAATTAAAAAAAAACCCAAAAAACCAAAATTGTCCCAGACAAAGGAGAGCACTGTGCTCATGAACAGCGGGCCTACATATCTGTTAACGGGTGCAGACGTCTGATTGGAAATTGCAAAAAACGATTGCAGTGATTGCCTCCACGCGTTGCTCAACAAAATTTAAAGGAGCCCCATCATGCTTGTTTACTTGTTTTGTTTTTTTGTTTGTGTGTTTTTAATATTTCTGTTGAACCACAATTCAAAATCAATGTCATGAATTTCAGACTTTTCCATTATTACTTTTGCCAATTTCAACTTATTTCACTGACAGATTACCTCTTCTTTGTCTGTAATGGGAGGGGATGAATAATTTTGAGGACGACTATATATTCTGCTCTGAGAGCAAAGATGCAAAATATCTTTATCTCAGCCAGAGGAGTTCATTTTGGACATCTGGCTGCCAGATATCAGATACTAGCAGCTATTAGCCAACATGTTTCTGACAACTTGGTAACTTAACCAACAACTTAAAACCAGACATATTATAAGCAGCTTCAAAGCAAGTCAGTCTGTAGCAGCAGCAGCTGCACCGTAGTCACATGACTCTGAAAGGAATGCTGGGATATGAAGTTCTTCCAGGATAACAGGCACTTTTATACATGCTGGACCAACGCTGATGGAACAAGATTTCGTGAGATTTTGAAACGGAGGAATGGAATCTCGTGAAATTTTGTCAGTAAAAATATAAGTGCAAAAAAAAAACAACAAAAAAAAACCAGTGATAATATTTTCTGATACCACCTTTTAATGCCGATATCGGCCAATAATATTTTACATATCTACCTTTAATCCTCCTTAAATCTTTCCTTTCTCAGAGGGACTTAAGTTGTCTGATAAACATTTTGTTGCTGCTAAGCTGAAAACATCTTGCTGTCATTTTGCTTTGTGAATAAAGTTTAATTATTCTGACATCACTGCAGATGCATCAAACAGGATCTCAGTCAAATCTGCTGGAGAGCAGCTGTGATTGGACAGAATCTTCTACCCTGACTCATTCACAGCTGACGACTCAGAGGATGGAAGTGCTCGTCTCATCACGTTTCACCATCACCACACGAACTACGAGCAGCGGGGATGACTGAACATTAATGATCGACATGGATTTCTGGGTCCTCTGCTCCTCCTGAGCCTCCTGGTCCTCAGACGAGAACATCTCAGATCTGATGAAGATGATTTCTATCAGAGTGAAGCCTCATGTGCGACTCTTCGGTCTGAAAGAAATGATGTATGTTGCAGAATCTGAAGTTTTCTTTCATGTTTTGTCTGAGCTTCTTGTAATCTGAGCTGTTTATGATCACTTCCACGTTCAGAGGAAAATCTTTCAGTCCCACATCACCAAACCTAAGGCGGCCGTTTCCTCCAGATCTGGCGTCTGTCTACGAACTTTTTTTCATCTGTCTGGACTGTGCCGCAGCTTTTCTGACCCACAAGCATCACAACACAACTCCTGTTCCATGCACGGCGGCGTCAGGCGAGCACTCTGCTCGTCACACACTCACCATCTTGGTTTTAACCAGTTTCTCTATGGCGCTAACCAGCTCGGCGGCACTGGGAACCTCAGAGGAGGACTGCAGAGAAGTTAGCAAGGACGAAGACTGAGAGGAAGAGGAAGGCAGAAGAAGAAGGTTAGAGGACGTGCAGGGAGAGGAGGAGGAAAGAAAACCAGAAACAAGCGTGAGGAGTTAAAGGAGAGCTTCAATAAGCAGAGAGGCTGGACTGAAAGTTTCCTTCCCCTCCGATTAATGAAAACACTAAATTCACTAAAGTTCAAATAACGTGAAACTAAAAAAAATTTATAATAAATAAAAATTTATTAAATTATAATTTAGTCAAATAAAATATTGATTTTTGAATTCTAGTAAAAAAATAAAAAAAATAATTAGAGCACCTTGCTCATGAACAGCGGACCAACATACCTGTCAACAGGTGCAGACTTCTGATTGGACGTTACAGAAAACACCCAACAACATTTTAGCACAGCAACCCCATCATGCTTGTTTACTTGTTTTGTTTTTTTTGTTTGTTTATTTTATATTTCTTTTGAACCACAATTCAGAATCAGTGCCAGTGATTTTCAGAGAATTTTTACTTATTATTACTTTTTTCAATTTCAACTTATTTCAGCGTCAGCTGATTTGTTTCTGTCTTTAATGGGAGGGGATGGAAACTTTCAAGCACAACTGTATCTACTGAACTGGTTTTTCTGAATTATAGAATGAAAGAAAACAGCTGATGAAAACACACAAAGAAACAAATCCGAAGACTTAAACAACGCTGATGTACCGTCAGGAACCAGAACCTCCACTGTTACCTTGTCTTCCTGAACTGAAGGGTCCTTGATGATCTCCATGGGTGGAGGAAGAGGAGGGTGGGCTTCGTCCTCCTGCTCCTCCTCGCCGCCGCTCTGCATCCCGGAGGACGTCTTGGACAGCGGGTTCCTGTCCTTGCTGAGGACTCTCTGTTGGAGACGAAGCAGCTCGTTAGTGACGGGAGACAAACCGGTTCATTCCAGTTTTAAAGAGCTCATTCTGGTGTTACTGGAAGAGTTAAATTATTCCCAGTACACAGAGGGATGGGCATTTCCAGCAGACTGGGACGAGCGGATTCATTTTTAAAATTGAACTTATTTATTCATTCAACCCTAAAGTCTCTCTTGGCGTTTATCAACCATTTTCCCCAATTTTATTTATTCATTATTTTTTTCCTTGGTTATTTTTTCGGCTATGTTGCGGCTGTGGGCACAGATTTTTGCTATAACTCCTTTTTTAATCACTATTTTGATAATTAGAAAAAATTTCACACACATGCAGAAAGAAATCACTTGCAGCCTCCCTGGTGGCCCCACGTCTCCATAATATAACTGGGAAAAATACCAGAATTTCCTGCATCTGCTTACAACAGGAAACCTGTTCAATCTGGTGGAATCCGGTAAAAATATCAAATATCACAACTTTTCTTCCAAATGAAAAGCTGACATTAAAGAATCAATGATTTTAAACTGTGATGACAGACAGATTAAAACATGTAGTTATAATGGAAGTCAATGGGGCAAGTTTGGCCATGAAGGGAGTATCTGATACTACCGGACACCACATAAAAAATATGAATGCCATCAAATCAATTTTGTTACAAATCTTTGATAAATACAAGACTCTAATCACCACCAAAGCCCCACCCCCGTGATAGTTATTTAGTAGAAAATAAATCATGTTTTGTTTTAAATGAAACATCAAAAATTAAAATAAACTGTCATATAAAGGGTTAAAAGTCTTATCATGACTGAATGTTTGGTAGTTTGGAGCAGGTCTGAAGGTCCTTAAGTGATTTATGAAAAAAAGCAGAATAATAATAGTATTTGTGATTTCAGATTTTTGTGCTTATACATTTTGCTGTGTGGGTCCCCCGAAATAGTATCTGACAATACATAAAAAATATGAATGCCATCAAATATATTCTGTTGCTGATCTTTGACAAATGCAAGTATCTAATTAATCAACAAAGACCTCTCTCTTTAATATTCACTATATGAAAAATAATTTAATTTGAGTTTTTTGTAATGAATGACGCATATATTAAAATATTCACATTGGCATTTAAAGGGTTGAAACCCTAAAAATGATTAAATGTTTGTTTATTTTGAGGTTAGAAGTTGTTTAAATCCTATAAAACTCAGTTTTTTTTCCCCATCTGCTAGATGAACCTTCCCAGGAAGTTAAAATGTTCAATGTGACCCATGAAACGGGAGAATAAAGAAAAACTAGAGCTTCTGATGATGTAAACCGCCCACACAGAAAGAGGAACTCCGTCTCTTTACCTGCTGTTATGGAAATGAGAATGAGTGCATTTACTGCTGCGTTCAAGGTCCATCTGTAATTTCTGAACGCTGCTGATAGAAACACTTCTGGAAGGATGGGTGGGGCTGCGTTTATACAGGTGCAGGACTTGTTTTTGTTCACGTTTGTTTTCTTAGCCAATTATTTCTATTTATTGGTTTATATCAGTGGCTTTCAAACTGGGGGTCGGAACCCCCATGTGGGTCGCATGATAATTTCATTGTAAAAAAAACGACAAAAGAAAAAAAAATAGAGGCTACATTTATTAAATTTGGGATTTTTGCTGCGATCAATATTAACACATTATTGCAAAGAGATAATTGTGTGAAATTAACACATTAATTTCAAAACTATTGCATAAATAACATTAATTGCATTAATTCTTTCTAAAACAATGTTAAAAATCCCAGTTTGTCATTATGTCAGTGAGAGAAGCTGATTTTGGGCATGTAGGCATCTTGTCACAGCAGTGAACTGAATCCACCGGAAAACATTGATCCTCATTACTTATGAAGTTTCTGACAGTTTTCAAGCCTTTCATGTAGCATTTTTACCATTGAATGTCCAGAAACAAAGTTATTACAGCTGCTATTCTAAAAATCTACATATAATTCTATTTTGTTGAGAAAAGCTGGATTTAGCATTTGGGTACTTTTTCCACAGCAGTTAACATATTCCACCAAAATCCACTTTACCCTCCTTATTAATGAAGAACCGGCCAGTTTCCAGCCTCACATGAAGAGGATGTATCACACAGTTAACCACTCATTCATCAGTGTGGGGTCACAAACACCAAAGTATGTTATTTTAGCGGTCATGGTTTAAAAACTTTGAAAACCACTGATGATGATCACCGTCACTGTAAACTGGACAAACATGGATCATATAACTGATTTAATTGCATTATAATTAGACTATGATGAATCGGATTGAACTGACAGTCTATGTAAGTGTTTTGACATGACCTTGATGGGAATTAACGTTGTATAAATGAGCAAATTGAATTGTTGGGTGGAGCTCTACGGCTAATTAGCATTAAAAGAGAAGCTACGTGGTGTTTTGAACTAAATCCTTTTGTTCTGACAAAATTTAAGCCCTTTTTGGTATCAATGAAGTCACCTTGAAGACCTCCATTAGCTGAAGCTGAAGCCCCGCCTCCCTGCTTACCTCATCGATGATGTCATCCTGGTCCAGCTGACCCTGCTCATTGCTCTTCCTGATCTCCTCTCTTCCTGATCCTGGACCTGCCAATCAATCATCTCATTAATCAGTGATGTCATGTTGTGTTTCTCCATGGAAATGCTGAATGAAAGAGGAAGTGAGGATGAGGAAGGTCCGGGAGCCCTGCGGCTCATCTCACCCGTCTTCTTGGGCTTGTTGTTAGGGAGTTTCTTGACGGAGCTGCCGTGGCTGAGGCGGCGTACCGGGCTGGTCAGCCATTTCCTCAGAGTGTTTCCGGAACGTTTGGGACCGGGAGAGCCGGACTGCAGCGAGCTGAGGGACGGCTGAGGCTGCAGGTTGGCCACCGACTCCGTCTTCCCATCAGAGCTGCTGACGTGGTAGTTCTCTGAAAGACAAATGAATTTTAATTTAAAGCTGAGTGAGCTGCGGGGGAGGCGTCCGCGCATTTTATTTCTTGTTAGTAGATAAAAATGAGTCACAGCTTTTAACTCAAATTTTGAAGATGTAAAAAATGCACACATTTACAAACAATTCAAAGAAATGTGGGACTCTGTGTAAAATGCAAATAAAAGCAGAATTTTAACATATCCACTCTGGAACTACTTTTCACAGACGCATCGCTACACGACGGTAAGCATCTCCCTGGAACTACTTTACAGACGTGTTACTACACGATGGTAAATTTCCTGCATCTGTTTACAACAGGAAACCAGTTCAATCTGGTGGAATTTGGTAAAAATATCAAATATCATAACTTTTCTTCCAAATGAAAAGCTGACATTAAAGAATGAATGATTTTAAACTGTGATGACAGACAGATTAAAACATGTAGTTATAATGGAAGTCAATGGGGCAAGTTTGGCCATGAAGGGAGTATCTGATACTACCAGATACAACATAAAAAATATGAATGCCATCAAATCAATTTTGTTACAAATCTTTGATGTATACAAGACTCTAATCACCACCAAAGCCCCACCCCTGTGATAGTTATTTAGTAAAAAATAAATCATGCTTTGTTCCAAATGAAACATCAAAAATTAAAATAAACTGTCATCTAAAGGGTTAAAAGTCTTATCATGACTGAATGTTTGGTAGTTTGGTGAGCACGGTGGTAAACATCGCCCTAGAACTACTTTTTACAAACGTGTTACTACACAAGGTAAACATCACCCTGGAACTACTTTTTACAGACGTGTTACTACACAACGTAAAAATCACCCTGGAACTACTTTTTACAGACGTGTTACTACACAAGGTAAAAATCACCCTGGAACTACTTTTTACAGACGTGTTACTACACAAGGTAAAAATCACCCTGGAACTACTTTTTACAGACGTGTTACTACACAAGGTAAAAATCACCCTGGAACTACTTTTTACAGACGTGTTACTACACAACGTAAAAATCACCCTGGAACTACTTTTTACAGACGTGTTACTACACAAGGTAAAAATCACCCTGGAACTACTTTTTACAGACGTGTTACTACACAAGGTAAACATCAACCTGGAATTACTTTTTACAGACGTATTACTACACAAGGTAAACATCACCCTGGAACTACTTTTTACAGACGTGTTACTACACAAGGTAAAAATCACCCTGGAACTACTTTTTACAGACGTGTTACTACACAAGGTAAAAATCACCCTGCAACTACTTTTTACAGACGTGTTACTACACAAGGTAAAAAATCACCCTGGAACTACTTTTTACAGACGTGTTACTACACAAGGTAAAAATCACCCTGGAACTACTTTTTACAGACGTGTTACTACACAAGTTAAAAATCACCCTGGAACTACTTTATACAGACGTGTTACTACACAAGGTAAACATCACCCTGGAACTACTTTTTACAGACGTGTTACTACACAAGGTAAAAATCACCCTGGAACTACTTTTTACAGACGTGTTACTACACAAGGTAAAAATCACCCTGGAACTACTTTTTACAGACGTATGACTACACGATGGTAAAGATCACCCTAGAACTACTTTTTACAGACGTGTTACTACACAAGGTAAACATCAACCTGGAATTACTTTTTACAGACGTGTTACTACACAATGGTTAAAAATCACCCTGGAACTACTTTTTTCAGACATGTTACTACACGATGGTAAACATCACCCTGGAACTACTTTTACGGTCGCTGCCATCAGATTCACAATCAGTGAATATTTTCCATCAAATGATAACGTGTCACTTTCATTATCCGATATGTTGTTTATCTTCCACTGGGAATAAAATATTTTGGTGATTGTAAATCACATTTTATTTTTATTTACATCGAGCAGCACCTCGGTTTTGGAAGTTTCACTGCTGAATGCATGTCAGAGATCACAGATGACGACTTCAGGCACATTTCTGTGGTTTGATGCCCGTTCAGCCTCAGGTGTTTAATGCTCAGACACGACAGAATCATGTTGGTCTCCTGAGGAGCAACAGATCCAGATGTGTTTCTGACCTCTCGGATAAACCCTCCGCTCCTGCTACAGCATCGCTCCTGAGCAGAATTACTTATTTCTACGTCCAACACGCGAACACATCTGACCGTGTGTGCACGGCGGTCACGCGTCAGCAGCGTGGTGGATCAGCTGCATCTCACACAGCTGGCAGCGACGGGCTGCGGCCGGATATGGGAGCTCTCCGCGGGTCAGAGGGATCTCCTGAGGGGCTGTGATCTTTCCTCTTTTACAACCCCACATTCACGCCTCCTCCTCCTCCGTGTTCCACGTTTTATTTGCATGTGCTCCGTTTGTGCTCCGGGCAACAACTGACTGAAACATGTGACCTTTTCTTATCTGGGTGGCATGTTGCTCGCTGAAGAATCCACAACAAAGTATTACAAACATCAGCAGAAAGTTGAAGCGGCAGCCGCCATGTTCGTTTATCAGCTCGTTTATCTGAACTCTGCTTTAGGTTTGTGATTCCTGGACTCTGACGGCTGCGCGGTGGTGAGGGTTAATGTGTTATCATAAACATGGAAGCAGATAAAAGTGCAGCCGAGGTCACGCAGCCGGTGAAGTATCTCAGTTTCTCTGACGACACAAACACTCGCTCTCCTCCACAGTCACACTTCACAGGAAGCCAAACATTCCTGACATCACCGAGTGCTACTGAGCAGACTCAGTCATGTGTTGTGAAGTGAGGAACCACATCAGGGGTCACCTGTCCACCTCAGCAGAGCCGCCACAGCTGCCTGATCACAGAGACCCTCACATAAGCCAATCTGCAGCGAGCTGGAGGACAGAAACAAGCTCCAACATGAAGGATCAAAAAGGCAATGTATCAGTCCTGGGATTCGTCCTCCTGGTTAAATCTATAACTGCATCCCATCATCTTTCCACCGGGGTGCCCCAAGGCTGATGACTGGGACCTCCTTTTGCGTGCCTTCCTCTCATATTTTCTTTTGTGCCTGACAGTTACCTGATAAATGACCCCACAGTTTCAGCTGGTCTCAGATACATTCACATGGATGCAGGAATGCCACCATCAACAACTTCGAGAACAACTTTAGTTCAACTAATCTATTACAGCAGACAGCATGAGATCTTCCAGTCCAGAAGATGTCTCCAGACACCAGGAAGCATTACTGCTACCGTGTAGCAATGCTAACATGTAGCATTACCCCATGAGGGGAGAAACTCAGCTAAAAGACTACCAAGAATCAGCATCCAAACCAAACGGTTCAGACCACAACGGTTCTATGAATGCAAGAAAAGCATGAGAGCATCATCTCCTTCATGAGAACATCACTGTCCATGTAAGAGCTGCTGATTATGTCTCCAACAAACCAGGTGTCATATGAAAGCAGAGAGTCTGCTGGTTACAGAGACGTCTGTCTCATCACTGTGGGACAGAAACTCTGGCAGCTGGCAGCCAATCAGAGACCAGCTCTAAAAACTCTGCTAATGTGTTTGCATCAAATGATGAAGGACCTGCTGGTTTCCATGGACGATGGAGGTCCTGCTGGTTTCCATGGAGATAAATGACCTGCTGGTTTCCATGGAGATGAAAGGTCCTGATGGTTTCATGGAGATGAAGGTCCTGCTGGTTTCCATGGACATGGAGGTCTTGTGGTTTATGGGGATGAAGGTCTTGCTGGTTTCATGGACAGGGGGTCAAGTGGGTTTCAATGGGGAAAAGGGACTGGTGGGTTTCATGGAGAAAAAAGATGGGTAGGAGAAAAGGTAAGAAGGGGATGGGAGAAGGAGAGGGGGGAGGGAAAGGGGGAGGGGGGGGGGTGGGGGGGGGGGGGAGCTGGTTTCCATGGAGATAAAGGACCTGCTGGTTTCCATGGAAATAAATGTCCTGCTGGTTTCCATGGAAATGAAAGTCTTGCTGGTTTCATGGAGATGAAGGTCCTGCTGGTTTCCATGGACCATGGAGGTCCAGCTGGTTTCCATGGAGATAAAGGACTGATGGTTTCCTGGAAATGAAAGCCTGCTGGTTTCCATGGGGGAAAAGGGCCTGATTCAATCTTCCAAGGAGAATCCCCTGCTGGTTTCCATGGAAATGAAAGTCCTGCTGGTTTCCATGGAGATGAAGGGCCTGCTGGTTTCCATGGACCACGGAGGTCCAGCTGGTTTCCATGGAGATAAAGGACCTGCTGGTTTCCATGGGAATGAAAGTCCTGCTGGTTTCCATGGAGATGAAGGGCCTGCTGGTTTCCATGAACCACGAAAATGTCCTGCTGGTTTTCATGGAGATGAAGGACCTACTTCAAGTTTCCATGGAGTCTAAGTGCCGGTTTCCATGGAGATAAAGGACCTGCTGGTTTCCATTAAAATGAAAGTCCTGCTGTGAGCGTTTCCATGGAGACAAAGGACCTGCTGGTTTTCATGTAGAGGTATGTTTATAGTGAGTATCATCTTCCTATCATCTACTGTGTTGGGTTTCACTTTGTCTGGATCCTTATGGTGTCTAAGGTTAATGTGGGGCTTTCCCTGGATTCTCCTGACTGACCATTGATAGAGATGTTCATCATCATCATCGGCTGAAGTTTAACCCAAGATCTGACCATGGAAAAACCCCAGATCTCCATCTCAGACCCTCTAGGTCTTAATCAGAAAAAGAACCAGTATAAACCAGTATGAACCAGTATGGCTTGTTGGGAAGGGTTGCAGCACAGCTTCAACTGACAAAGCTGGATCTGAACGAACCAGCAGACGTCTGGAACCATATTGGACAGACCAGACCAGAGTGGACATGTTTGGCCCTTAAACGCCTCAGAGCAGTAGGGTGGATGATGATGATGCAGTCCTTCATCATGGATGGAGCAGGAACTCCTCTTGGTACCAGAGTATTCTGGAGTCAGATGTGAGTCCATCTCACCGACAGCTGAAGCTGAAACTGGATCATCACCAGGACCAGGATCCCAAACACAGCAGCAGGTCTACAGCAGGACCAGGTGTTGACATGGTCCAGGTGGACAGAAGAGGGTAGCAGAATCTCCCCAGAACCAGAGAGACTGATGACATCATCCAAGAAGTGATGACGTCATCCAGGACTCATTCCTCATGCTTCAACTGATTCAGACTTGTAGTTTCTGCTCCGTAAATATCGACAGAGTGATGCATCACGTCGAGCATCTGGAGCTGGAGTCGCATGTTTTTCGTGACAGAAGACACGACTGCATCTTCATCATCATCGTCTATAAAGTCTGGAGCAGAACGAGTCGGTGATCTTCAAAAGCTGGTTTCCATATCAGACTTGGATGTTTGACATTCTTCTGAGCAGAGATTGTTCATGCTGCAGCTGTAGTTCTCCATCGCGCTGCAGACACAGACGGCCGACATCAGGTGAGACTCAACAAGGAAGCCTTTGTCCCGCATCCGCAGGAGGACAGACAGCCCACTGTTGAAACCCCCGTCACTCACTATCTTTAATCACTCGCACACAGATCTGCCATCCAGAAACTGAAGCTGCTGCCTGAATGCAGCAGAACAAGGCTTTTTGTCCGTCTCCTGCTCTCATTCTGGAGCTGCAGCACACACACATGTTGACCATGAATGGATCTATTGATGGAACTGTCCTGCAGCTCAGACCCCCACCCCACAACTCCCTCTCCATACCTGACTTCCTCTTTTCTCTCGTTAGTCTGAAACCCTGGTTAATCAGTGCTGGTTGGCCCTTTGAGCCAGGCAGAGAATCATCAACCCCCGCCCCCCAACATCCAACTTCTTTCTTTCTTCAATCCCCACATGTCCCTTCCTGAATTGGCCGACATGCTTTCATAAAAATACTCCAGAGATGTTTTCAGTTATGTTTACACTGACATGAGCCGGCGTCAGGAGTTCATTCCTGTCCAGAAATATCATCATCATCATCATTATTATTTTATTATTATTATTACCACCAACAACCACCATTGGTGATGACAACAGTACTCTGTAAAAATTACAGTTCCTTAATCATTGCATCTTACATGAAAACACGCCAACTACAGCTGCCACTTTTTCAGTATTTAACTTATTTTTGCAGCAAACTACCATGAATAACAATTATGTAC
Organism: Atherinomorus stipes; assembly: GCA_023101725.1. Lineage (NCBI taxonomy): Eukaryota > Metazoa > Chordata > Actinopteri > Atheriniformes > Atherinidae > Atherinomorus > Atherinomorus stipes. The sequence continues at coordinate 112,859 of JALJCO010008895.1, forward strand.
CGCTGAAGTTGTGGTTACCAAAATGGAACACCATGATAATTTATACATTACCACCGTAATTTATAGGGTGATAAGCTGTCAGTTTTGTCACTGCAAATATTAGATTTTTTACACTAATATTTTTTATATGCAACTCTATGCTTACAAGCAATATTATCAACATTATAAGACAGTTAAAATTGTGATATTTTATGAGTCTATTATGTCTATTGCATTTTTTATTAATATTCTAGCTACCATCATTTTTGCCATTGCTATTACTATTATCATTACCAATAATGTTGCCAGTTTTATTAATATTCTAAGGATGATTATTACTTGCATTATTTACACTGAATTTATCCCCACCCCCCAGTTAAATGTAGTAAATATCCCTTACTTTCTTTCATCTTATTACCAATATTAGTACTATTATTATGACTATGATTGTGCTGTTGTATACATGTGTAGATTTTGTGTGTATGTACACACACACACACATATATATATATACATATATATATATATATATATATATATATATATATATATATATATATATACATATTTATTTTATTTTTTTCTGTGTGTTTTTGTTCCCTTTTCCCTTATGTTTTCATTTGGAGTCTTAGAGTTGCCCTCACATCCCACTACATGCACACAGCACACATTTCTGTTTCTCTTCACATCTTATATCAATATTTCTTTAGTTTTTTTGTTTGTACTCCATCCTTCCTGGTGTGTCCATAACTCTACGTTTTGTCTTTATTATATTGTTTTTCTCTCCAGCTTCTCCTCCTGTCTGCAGAGATTGGTATCGGTTGATATTGGAAATTAAGATATCAGTAAAAACGCCAATATTGAACATCCCTTGGAATAACCTCCCCATTTACTGAACTGCTTGGTGGTCCACCACAGACAGGAACCCTGAAGCAATGAGATCCTGTTCCACTGCCAGATACTGGTTCTGTAAGTCCTGGATCAACCTTTCACTGGTCCTGGATGAATTTTATAGGAGCACTGCGTAACTTTTTGACTTTAAAACTTCACGCTCTTGACTGGTGAGATATCTTATCCTTATATCTTCATGTGAGGTGTGTTTCCTCATGCGAGGGACACGTCTGCATCCATCACTAACCGATTGCTTTCGGTTTAAAAGCTCTTTCGGAATGAAAATGTTCCATGCAAACACCTCTTTTCGAATGAAAAGTGCTGAACCGAATGAATTTTCATTTGGTTTCAAGAGGGTAGAATATTCCTTTCCCCAAACTGATCATGGTATCATTTAAACGCTGAATCGGAAAGTTGTGAGGTTGCGCTCTTACAGCGCATGCTTTGACAAGACGTCAACGTGAAACGAGTGACGTTTCCTCACTTTGACAGATGGCTGTGAACAACATAATTCCTTGGACAGCAACAGAAAGTTTGTTTTTAATTCAAATTCTGTCTCTCCGCCTTTTTCTCTTAGTGCAGCAGGAGCGTCTGAGGATCAGCTGCTGGATTAAGTCCTGCAGAAACCACAACAACTGTGATGATCAGTTTGTAGACCTTCGTCTTTAATAAATAACTTGATTTACATTATTCTGCGCATGTCGGACAGGATTATTCTGAATAAATGTTAGCACAAGTACACACCAGATCCGAATAAACTAGTTCTGAACAGCTGCCCTAAAATCCTCAATCAGAATGATTTCGTACTGAAAGGGAAAAAAGTCTCCATGTAAACGTATCTACTGAGTAAAAACCTCAACCAGAACCAGAATCCTTGACGTGGATCAGAGTCCCTGCAGCCACCTGCTCAGACACCCGCCGTGTCATCTCAGCAGGTTTAAAATGAGACCTGCTCTGAAACAGAAAGCAGGATTTACGTCACCTTATCTTTCATCTGAGACTGCACCAGAGCCGGTTTGGCCGACTCCACGCGGCCGTACGGGAAACAAACGGCTGGATTCCAGCTATAATCACATCTGAGGCAGCGACCGGGGGAGGAATGTGACAACCTGAGTAAAAGTTTTACTGTACTTTGTGTCTGTACAGTATATCAGAGGAAGGCCGCCCCTCCCTCTGCTCTCCTCCCCTCATGCTCTTTGGTCAATGACAGGAAGAGACAGTAATCTGGGAAGATGACATTCCTCTCATACCTCCCTCTGCTCCGCGCCTTACATTCTGACAACACCGACCACAGTGTAGGTGAGATGAAGCAACAACCACCGCAGTCGTTGGTCTGAGGGCTCAGGAGGAGCCAGACACGTCTGACGGTGCAGAAGAGCTGCTGCTACTTTAACACAAGATCACAAAGACTTCAGAGGTTTGTTTGCAGTTTGGGTTCAGATGTGATTCTATGCAGATATGCAGGTCCCTGCAGTCCGGATCACAGGACACCGAGCAGACAAAAGCAGCTGGAGGAAAGCCTTCATGGAGGAGGCTGGGACAGACCCCAGGTCTGCCGGCACACAGGCCGCATCATGTGATCAGAACATGCTAGCCTCGTTTTGTAATCGTTATTTTTCTGATGATTAAAGTTTTTTTGACCTCAAATAAAAGTTATTGTTACACTTTAACCCTTTAACAGCCAATCCAAAGAAAGAACAGGCAGAAAAATCTCAAGTCTTTATGTTGGTATTTAATGGAGTTTGCTGCATGCACTGCTGAAAAACCTGCTGGCAGATACTGGTCAAAAACTGGTTCTTCTAGAGACCACCTCCACTGCCTTCAGACCCGATTCCTGTTCTGGTTTTCTTTTCATTAACCAACTGGTCGTTCCCTGGAGGATGAGCACAAACACCTGCTGAGTCGCTGCTGAAGCTGGAACACAGACGTCTAATGCAGAGGCTGCTGAGAGACCTGGAACCAGAGACCTGGGAACCAGAGGCCAGAGACCTGGGAACCAGAGACCTGGGAACCAGGGTCCAGACACCTGGGAACAAGGGCCCAGACCAGTGAAACTTTTAGGCAGCTTCGCAGTAACAGTTGTGCTGCGTTTATAGACACCTGGGAAATAACAGCCTCCACATCAGCCTAACAACGACAGCTATTGAGACTCCATATGGGCTTTGTTAGAAAGTCAACAATGAAATCAATATATCCACAAAACTTTAGAGGAGCTTCAGATTTCCATGTGGTTTTTTCTCGAAGTGCACTCTGCCCGCGGCTCTGATGGAGCGCACACCTGTGAGGACGCACGTGTGCGTTTGTATAGAACAACACACTTTATTTCACTTGATCGAAGTTTTTTTTTTAAAGTGCCACAGAGTCCGCTCAGGCCAGACTTTGCTCTTGTCACCAGCAGACTGTGGTAAGCCAGATGTTCTTGGGGCCCCACCTGGCACGTGCTGCCCTACGTAGCACAATGGTGGTTTTTAGCCAGCTAACAGCGAGTCCAAGCGTGCCTTACCTTTAGCCCGCTTACCTCCATTAGCACTGGGCTAGCTTGGTTAGCTCTTAGCTCAGAGTATGTTGGCTATCAATCATTTGCCCCGAGGGCTCCGTTTACCCCTTTTTGTATTTTCCGTGTGACAACACACGTCTAAGATGGCAATCGTAACGCTCAACAAGCTTCACTTCAGCTCTTCAGCAACCAGCGGGTGACATTAGCGGAGGGTTTGTCCAGTATATCCACCTTATTTCCATGAGCCCGTGCATGAAATATGTGACCAACTTCCGGTTTGAACAGAACCAGTGTTTATTTCCATGCCAGACATTGGTGCGACTCCACTTTCTAGGAGCTTTTTACGCAAACTATGAAGAAACATCAGCTGAGGGGGAGGATGAGATGAAGATCTGGGCAAAAATAATATACACTAGCATTTTTAGCTACTTAAGCTCTGTCGCACCTGACTGTGAAGCGATGAACAATCTTAAAGGCCCCAAGGTTTATCAGCACCTACATAGTAATAATGGTGGTGGTGTTTTGGTGGAAGAGATGGGATACAATCTGATTTACTTAAAAGCAGATGTAGATGTTTTAGTGTCAGTCTGGAGTCCTGCAGCCTCTCTCTGAGACGACGGTCATGTTCTACACGTCGCTCTGTAGACAAACTTTTAGTTTATTAATCGTTTCTACATTCACTGGCTCAGGAAAAAGGTGGATATAGTCTATGGTGGTAACTGAATCACCTCCAACCAATCCAGGATCAGCACTCACCAGTCAGAGACCCACCCTCATTTCCAGTTCTCCCAGTCAGTGTGACCCAACGGTGAGCTGGGAAGCATCCAGATAACCGACCGTGTCATTTCTATAAAAACACGATGACTAACACTCAGCCTGTCCTGTCATCAGTCGGCCTCGTCATGGGGACATCTTTGGGGTTTGCGCTGATTTTCTTCATGACTAACGTTTCTGAGACAGATGTCACTTAATGTGACCACACACACACACACACACACACACACACACGCACACACTTCCTGTTAAAATGCCAGATCAACAAAAATCTGTCAAACTGAAAATCAGAAAGCCTGAGGACTTAAAATAATCATGTAATCTTGTGAAATGGTCTTCATGAATAAGTTTTCCAGCTTTCTGATGGTCTTTATTTGGACATTTCCCCTCATTTTCAGTTCGTTCCTGGTTCCCAACGGTTTCTAGAGGACTATGGTTTGAATCAAAAAGACTCCAAAGCCAACACATTAGCTAATATTACCCTGTTGAGACTATAGCTATCCTCTTTGGGACAAACGGTGGCTGACATTACATAAAGACCCGTAGTACTCTTTGTTCTCCTTTAGCTTGGCGGCTAATGCTGATCTAGCTAGCTCACAAGTGCTAGCTAGCATTTCCATCTTCATGCAAACATCTTGTTTAAAGTAGCGCTTTATTCTAAGACAGAAATGATCTCATCTAGGCAACGATTTCATGTACGCCAGCATTGCATTTCGGTTAACAGTCATCTTGATGACTTAAACTTTTGGCTACTTTGTTTCACAACTAGCATCATCATATTTAGACAGCAACTGTAGTCATCTTGATATCTTATAGCAGCTCATATAGTTTTGGCTACCGTGTGACTAGCATTGTCATATTTAGACTAAAATAGCAACTGTAGTCATCTTGATATCTTCTAGCAGCTCATATAGTTTTGGCTACCGTGTGACTAGCATTGTCATATTTACACTAAAATAGCAACTGTAGTCATCTTGTTTAAGCTGAAATAGCAGCTATATATAGACTTTTTTTAGGCTCACACAGCAGTTAGCATCTTTATACAGCTAGCATATTATGGGCTAACAGCTGTTAAAATGGGAAATGCCAATAAAGCATATAAGGTCTTAGGCTACAATGAAATTGACCTTTTTCCCCCCACTTAACTCTGACTAATGGTGGTTGGATCGATACAAATATATTGATCAGTAATAGTGCGATTATATCAATCCTTCACTGTAAGTCTTGAAAACTATCAGAATCTTCATAAATATGGAGGATAAAGTGGTTTTTGATGGATCTGGTTCACTGCTATGACTAGGCTCCCATATTCCCTAAACCAGCTTCTCTCACTAAGATGAAGCCAAATTAAGACTTTAAAACGGCTCCAGTGAGGACTTTGTTTCTGGACACCTGATTATTAAATTCTAAATGTAAGGCTTTAAACTAACACACACTTTATAAATGAGGAGGAGAGGTTTTGGTGGGGGTCAAGGTACAAGTCAAATATCAGCTGCTCTCATTCAGATAAAATACAAATTCAGATTTTCATGGTATAGATAATAATTTGCTTGTTAATTAGTGATTTTTTTATTGTCTTTTTTTTTTTTTTACACCAATATCCCGTTTAATGCTGTCCTCAGGTAAGAAACCTGTGATATCTGATGATACTTTTAAATTTAGCAGTCAAATTAAAGGGATATTGTGTAAGTTCTCCTGTTATTTATTCACAAAAACTGATTTTGTTCAAAAGTGTTTTTTCATTAATCAGTAATCACTCCCATCAACAAACTGAAGTGCTCCTCTAAGTTCTAAATTTGCCGTTCGTATCATTCATTTACACATCGAGCGGGGCGGCTCGGTGGAGGCTGCCATGTCGTATCGCCATGTTTTTGCGTTCAGGAGAAGCGTGACAGTAGGAAAACACAGAAACTCACCGGACACACCGGAGTTTTCAGCTCAGTTCGAGGTAATGCCTTTGAAAAGTCACCGCGCTGCAGAGGGGAGAAACTAGCGTCTCGCTGACGCTGGGTTCACAAGCAGTCGGGCAGACGGCCGTTGGTAACAAACCAGATGTCATTTTAATCAATGAAGCCGAGCGAAAGACGGTAAAACATGGGTCAGGGAAAACAATACGACATCGCCATGACAACAAATCAGATGTGGACTGATGTCACTGTAACTGACGGACCACATCTTCACATAGAGGCTGGTGATAACTTTACATGCATCAGCTGTCGTCGGTCTGCCCGGTTTCACGCGAATGCAGCATGAAAAGTACGAGGGAGCTGCTCCCGATTACACAGTGTCCATTGAAAACTGTAACAAAGACAAGCTTTTTCTAATTGACGCTCCTTGCCAAAGTTAAACCATACAGTATCTAAGCCCTAAAGACTTGGAAAGAGTAATTCATGCTCTGATTACATCCCGGTTAGACTTCTGTAACTCTGCGCGTGGGTTTGGATCAGTCTGCATCATTTGGTCCAGAATGCTGCCACCCGTTTGTTGACTGGGGCAAAGAAACAAGAGCATATTACTCTGGTTCTTGCATCTCTTCACTTGCTTCCAGTGTGCCATAGGATTAATTTTAAGCTTCTATTGATGTTTAAAGCTCTAAATGCTCTGGTCCCTCATTATTTAGCAGATCTTATTCAGCTTTACAGACCACTAAGGTCTCTAGGGTCAGGGTCTGATACTTTCCTTGTGGTTCTAAGATCCAGATTGAAAACTAGAAGTGATAGGGCCTTTGCAGTGGCAGCGCCTGGGCTCTGGAACGTCCTCCCTCATCAGATCAGGTGGCGGCTACCATGTTGTGTCGCCATGTTTTTATGTTCAATAGAAGCGTGACAGTAGGAAACCATGGAACCTCACCGGAGACACCGGAGTTGTCTGCTCAGGTCCAGGTGATGCTTTTGAAAAGTCACCGCGGTGGAGTGAGAGGGAACCGAGCGTTACTCTGATGCTATGTTCACGTGCAGTTGGGCAGACGGCCGTCAGTAACAAACCAGATGTCATTTTAATCACAGAAGCCAAGAGAAAGAAGGTAAAATATGGGTCTGGGAAAACAACACAATATCGCCATGACAACATATCAGAGATGTGGACTGAAGTCACTGTAACTGACGGACCACGTCTTCACATAGAGGCTTGTTTATGCCTTTACATGCAGCAGCTGTCGTCCGTCTGCTGTCTGCCCGGTTTCACGTGAATGCAGCATGAAAGTACCAGCGAGTTGCTTGCGATATACAACTGCTACACAATGTCCCTTTAAAGAGTTGAAAATAGTATTTACAGGTACTACCCAAAAAATTTGAATATCTGGAAAAAGTTCTTGTATTTCTGTAATTCAACTTAAAAGGTGCAATTTACATATTGTATTGATAAATGATATGCAAATCAATACATTTCAAGCTTTTGTTTGTTTAGATGTTGCTGATTGGAACTTGCAGCTTTAGAAAACCTCAAATTCAAAAAACCCCCAAAATTAGATTACTGTGAAAAGCTCCAGTATTTTAGGTTCACAGTGTCACATTCTAATCAGGTAAGTAATCCAAAACACCTTCATAAGCGCCCTGAGCCTTTAAAAAGTCCCTGTCTCGGTTAAGAAGAATTCAAAATCACGGGGAAGACTGCTGATCTGACAGTTGTGCAGAAAACCATCATTGACTCCCTGCGGTGGAAGGTGGAAAGACACAAAAAGTGATAGCAAAAGAAGCTGGATGTTCTCTGAGTGCTGTCTCAAAGCACATTAATGGACAGTTAAGTGGAAGGAAGACGTGTGGAAGAAAACGTTGTACAAGCCGGAGGGCTGACAGCAGCCTGGAGAAGATGGTCAGTGTTAAGTTTCCCAGTCTGTGATGACCTGGGGTCCATGTTAGCTGCTGATGTTTGTCCTCTGTGCTTCATTAAGTCCAGCATAAATGCAGCCGTCTACCAGGACATTTTGAAGCACTTCATGCTTGCTTCAGCAGACCAGCTGTATGAGGATGCAGACTTCATCTTCCAGCAGGACTTGGCACCTGCCCACACTGCCAAAAGTACAAAATCCTGGTTCAACAACCATGGATCACCATGCTGGATTGGCCCGCAAACTCATCTGACCTGAACCCTATCACAAATCTGTGGGACATTGTTAAGAGAAAGCTGAACGGGAAGAGACCAAACAATAAAGAAGAGCTCAGGACTGTGATTGAAGCATTTTTTTTTTCTTCCATAACAGCTGAGATATGTCAGAAGCTGGTAGCATCCGTGCCACACCGGGTTAAGGAGTCATTCATGCAAAAGGGCCCAAACCAAGTACTAAGTACAGATGCAAGATTTTATTTTAGGAGGCCTGATTTTTTTGTTTTAAAATCCTTTTATAATTGATTTTATGCAGTATAACAATTTTCTGAGTTTTAGAATTTGAGGTTTTCTTAAACTGCAAGTCCTAATCAGCAACATTCAAACAAATAAAAGTTTGAAATATATTGATAATTGCATATTATTTATCTATATAATATGTAAATTGCATCTTTTTAGTTGAATTACAGAAATACATGAACTTTTTCAGGATATTCAAATTTTATGTGTAGTACATATAGATTTCACAGAATAATCTCTTAACATAAATCTGTTAAATCAGCAGCCCTCTTAGAAAGTATCAGTATCAGCGATAAAAGCCCTTTATTTACTTGGTATCAGATCGAACTCTGACATCTGAATCCTTCAGGCAGAAAGGGTCCTAACTGAAAAGATGAAGCAGAGTTGTCCTGACATAACTTAGAAAAGAACCAGTCTGGACTGGATCTTTAGGATCTTCATTATTTGTTCTCATTTCTTTATTTTCATGTGTGAAAAGCAGCAAAGATCAGACAGTCTGACAGGAAACAGGATTCTAGCAGCAGCAAAGTGACTAAAGAGCCGCTCGCTGGAAACTTGGCTCTGACTCAGCATTTTCTGAAGTCCTTTACATCTTCATTTTATCTTCATTTTCATTTTCTAAGCAGGAAAACTCACTGATACTGAGCTTCTGTCAGTAAGTATTTGCAGACTGTCCCTAGAAACGGCCTCATTTCCTGTTCATCAAGTAGCAAATTAACCACAGAATCTAAATCAAACTCAGTGAAAAGCAGATCTCAGACTTTACAGAGTGAAAGCTCGGAGTTCCTTGTGGTTAGAAATGATACTTTGTGACCGAGCATCTTCGTGGGAACGTTGATCTTACGGGAAGAACGCTGGGAATGCACCCACTGCTGCAGACAGGGAAACATTCAACTGAAGCAAGTGACCAAGAACAGTTCCAAAAACTTAAATCTTCCTTCATCAGTTTGTTTTCTGGCTTCCACAATCTGAACATGCAGCATATAAAAGGACTGTCCTCCGAATGAAAAGGGAAAAAGTAAAAAAGGAAAATTAAGGAACTTGTTTTATGCGACAAACATGTCAAAGTGGATCCAGTAATTTCATCGAGTCTGGAGGTGAGGTCAATCACCCCCAGGCGGGTTAGAGACAACCTCACCTTCATGTCTTTCACAACAACCATCATTTCATTCACAGAGATGTCTCCTGCAGCTCGCTGGTCATACCGGCTGGTTGTTTGTGTGTGTGTGTGACCTCTGCAGCACATCCTCATGCCTCTCGCTTCATGCAGTGACTGTAATCATGTGCAAACATGTGAAAAGTTCTGTTTGCAAAGTTAACACTGGTGGTTTCTCCTGTTGTCATGACGACGCAATCAGAGCACACCGAGGTCAAACAAAGACAAAAAGAAAATCTCTGCTCACATAAAATGCGAGTCTAAAGGTTCCCTCACTCGGTTCAGAAAATTCATGTTCAGAAACCAAAGAAGGAAAGTTTGTTCACATGACTGGAGCAGAGGAGTCGCGTACCGAGATCCACCAGAGAATCAGGACTCTGGCCAACGTCAGGAGTCCAGAAAGATCCGGTGATGACCAAACCAGCATCAGATTCCAGTTTGTTAAACAGAAACCAGTTTTTTCCAGTTGGCTGGACGATTGAAGCCACGGCCGCGTTAGAGCAACGGGTTTGTACATTAGAACCACACCACAGAACTGCGAAATACTGCAGCTGTGTCTGGACCGGGACCTGAACCATTAATCCTGTGTCGGCTTCCTGTTGTCTGGACCGGGACTAGAACCGTCAACCCTTGTGTCGGCTTTCTGTCATCTGGACCGGGACTTGAACCGTTACCCTCGTGTCGGCTTCCTGTCGTCTGGACTGGGACTACAACTGTTAACCCTGTGTCAGCTTCCTTTCGTCTGGACCGGGACCTGAACCGTTAACCCTGTGTCGGCTTCCTGTCGTCTGGACCAGGACTAGAACCGTCAACCCTTGTGTCGGCTTTCTGTCATCTGGACCGGGACTTGAACCGTTACCCTCGTGTCGGCTTCCTGTCGTCTGGACTGGGACTACAACTGTTAACCCTCGTGTCGATTTCCTGTCATCTGGACCAGGACTAGAACTGTCACCCCTCGTGTCGGCTTCCTGTCGTCTGAAATGGGACTAGAACAGTTTCCCCGTGTCGGGTTCCTGTCCATCTCAGAAGAGTTTTTACGGGTCTAAATCAGCCAGCAGCGTACTACTGTATTTATGTCTGGTCATATTTATCAGATGGTCCGTGCAGGTTCCAGGTCCAGACCCAGAGATGGACCAGGTTTTTTGGGGAGCTGGTCCTACCAGCTAGAACTACGATCCAGAGCTCAAACTGCTGCTGACAACTGTTTTTTTCCTCTCAGACCTACGGTTTCTGTTGATCTGCATTGTTTGGACTATTTTATTTTCACTTGAAAATATTTTGGTCAAACTTGACCCGGATTGTCTTGATCTGGTCCTCCAGGCCCACCACCCTGCAGATGTTAGATGTTTCTGGCTCACCTGGCTTAGACTAATGGGTCACTAACAGGCTTGTGGAGAAGCTGAGATCCAGTTAATCTAGACCAGGTTGCTAGAGCAGGGAAAGATCCAAACCCTGCAGAGCTGTGGAACTCCAGAACCAGATCTGGACACCCTTAGAGGAAAGATCTGATTAGGTTTCTGCATCTTGATGACTTCAGGCTCTGCTGCATTCACTGTACTTGTGATAAAATGTCACAGTTTTACTTTCTCCTAACGTCACGCGCAGAGAAAGCAGGAAAATAAACATGAGGGTGCAGATTTACTGAGACCAGCATCAGGGTGAGTCTAGCAGTTTCACAGAAACCAGAGAAACCAGTCCAGCTGCATGCCGACCAGAACTGGAGTCTGCTCAGCGCGGATCCAAAGTCCATCAGACGTGGAGCAGAGTTAACCTTTAGCTAGCAGCAGCAGATCTGCAGCCGTCCGGTCTTCACGCTGTCCTGGACTCGGTTTTATGGCTGAACAGTTTCAGCTCAGCTGCTGGAGGTGTTCAGACAATCCACCGGAGACTGTGCACATCTGGAGCACCACATTACCCAGCAGCCCCCAGAGGAGCACAGCTGGAGGCCGGGGATGGGATGTTCCAGTCCTGCAGGGCTACACCTGAACCTCCGGGCTCCAAGGAAGCATCTGCACTTGTACGTCCAGTCAGCCACTCAAGTTCAGGCTGGTCTGAGTCCGGACTGGCCTGGACTTGGACCGGTCCAGAATCGGTAATTTCTGACGGAACCCACTCAGAACCTGTTCCAATTCATTTTACTATTTGGATATGCAGATGAGCCGATGGCGCAGCAGCTTTTACATTTCAGGATTGACGGGGAAAATCAGCCTTTTCCCCCTCCAACCTTCCCAGAAGTCAGTGACGAGTCGGCAAATCCAGCTTCCTGTCATGGACAGAACTGAATCAAATCGGTGTTCTGAGCTCAGATTATTTATCGTCATCGGATGTATTTATTAAAGGAGTGATGACATAGCAGTAAAAACTAGTTTATGTTGTTGGCATTACTTTATATGTAAATACTCCAAAGAAAAAAACGGCATTTTTTACAGCGGAGTATTGTTTTGAAACGCCAGACCTCACTTCCTCAGTAATACAGTTGGGTCCGGTGATGATATGGAGCTTTAACCGGAGACCACGTTGACTTCATTTTGATTGGCTACACCTTATTTGGCTATGACCTTATTTGGAGAATCTAGGTCAAGCTGCGGTCGGAGTTTGCTAAAGGCTAACTGCTAGCAACATTGGCACTTCAGACAGTGTGAGCTACGCTTATCAGACAAGACAGCATTTAGAAAATAAATAAACTTACAGGTAATGACAAGGTTGTGGCCCCCTCCCTCAGTGTTGCTGCAGAAGTTTTCTTTTAAATCCATTTGTTTGAAAATCCAGACCTGACTGCACAGAAGTTACTACTAGCTCCATACACGAAGCTGAATCAGACAGGGAGGGGAGGGGGGGAGCGGACGGTGCATAAACCGTTAGGAGAGAGAGAGGGGGCGCTGTTTACTTGATAGTGTGCTCTTATTGGAGCAATTAAATTACGTAGAATGATAGAACTACGTAGAATGATAGCCTGCTGTCTGATTCAACCGTTTCTGAGCAGAGAGACAAAGCTGACAGACCATAAACAGGAACTTTGATTCTCACTCTGGACATTCACATGGCCTCATCAGTGCACAACAGATCATATTATACACCCAAAACCCCAGAAAAGTGAAATTTGATGTCATGGCACCTTTAAGAATACCAACGACTAATCCCTGAGGGCGTTTTACCATTTTAGAGTCACTCCAGTCGGCAGCTCGGTCAAATAAAACGGTTTTAATAGCAAAAACATCAGATTTATCCAGAATGTTGGACCTGAATGTGGACCTGAGCAGCAGAGCTCAACCAGAACCGGAACCTGAGACTTGGGGCGGCACACTGGTGCTGTTCGGTCTGAATTAAGCAAACCCTGGTCCACTCCCATGGATATGTAAGCGGACCATCCAGAGAACCAAAGTCAGGGAGTGACGCAGAACAACATGGCTGCTCATCCGGGACAGATTCTGGTAAAAACCGGGTCGGGTTTGAACACTGTTGTTCTGGTTCTGGGTTTCTGTTAATAACAGCTACATGCAGCAGGGTTGTCTTCCAACACCTCCATGAGAACAGTCCCCAGCTCAGACACCCTAGAACCAAAAATCTGAGTCCCTAGAACCGGAGGTCTGAGACCCTAGAACCGGAGGTTGAGACCCGAGAGATCTGAGACCCTAGAACCAGAGATCTGAGACCTAGAACCAGAGATCTGAGACTCTAGAACCGGAGATCTGAGACCCTAGAACCAGAGATCTGAGACTCTAGAACCAGAAGTCTGAGTCCCTAGAACCGGAGGTCTGAGACCCTAGAACCGGAGATCTGAGACCCTAGAACCAGAGATCTGAGACTCTAGAACCAGAGATCTGAGACTCTAGAACCGGAGATCTGAGACCCTAGAACCAGAGGTCTACAGTTCTCCTACAGTTCCACCGTCACTCATCTCAACTTTGACTCCAGTTTGTGGTCACGTGAGCAGATTTCTGGATCCACAGAGCAGAGCTGTGCGTTATGACAATGACTCTATTACTGGAGCCAGTAAACCTGCTGCCCTCCCACACACACACACACACACACACACACACACACACACGCAGGAAAACATATTGCTCAATCCTACGTCTCATTCCCCACAAACAGAAACCATCCAGCAACAACTTCCTGTTTCACGCCTGCTTTTCCAGTCAAATCAGCCTCCACCAACACTGAATCATCACAAATCATCTGTCTGCTTCACACACACACACACACACACACACACACACAGGTGCGTCCACACCTCGCCTCACCTGCACCGTTGTAGCAGCAGCAGCAGCAGCGAGCCAGAATCCATGCACAGCAACGCCGGCCTCGCTTCATCCTCACACACACATCCTAAACTCACACACACACACTCACACACACACCTCTAACTGGTCCGACTCGATCGGAAACAGTGCGATCAGAGCCACGGTGCGCACGGAAGAAGAGTCCAGACCACACTGCTGAGATCCAGAGAGGGAGAGTCTGCACATGAGAGGGGAGGCGGAGCCAACACACACACACACCAACACACACACACCCCGTAGAGCCGGTCCCTCCCCCAGACCGACCTCAGCTCTCTGGGACAGAAGTCACTGTTAATCATGGAGGAGAGTCCAGTTCCAGCTCCGTGTGTGGCTTTCTCTGCTCCTCAACTGTTTATGGGGACTGTTGCCATGGAAACCAGCACCTTCTGCTCATCTTCCAGAGCCCGATCCTTCCGCTTGAATCTTAAAACTCAACTAGAAACATCTCCAAGTCTGAGGGGAAATATCCAAAGTCAGAGCAAGTAGCTTCCTGTCTCTGATGGTGACTCAGACACCAGAGTCCCGTCTGACCTGATCATCGCCGTGTCCTTCAGCCGCTCATCACCTCATATCACATATAAAAACAAAACAGTTTCATTTAAAAAAAATCTAAATAAATGTTCAGTCTTAAACAAAAATGAACCAAATGTAAATATTGAAATTTAAATTAATGAAAAGGAATTGAAGTTAAATTAATCAGATAAACACATTTTTTAAAAATAAGTCCATAAGCTGCTTGTTGCAATATGGTTGTTACATGTTTAACTAAATGATTAATTTTCTGACATTAATCATCTTTAATCTTCATCCAGCTCCTCTCTGACCTGCTTCCTCCCCACAGACTCGGCCGCTTCATTATTACCTGTTTTTAATCTGGATTTTAAACTGACTTTTACATCTTGTGACGCTGCGTTTTATGACTGAGGAGCTCATCTGGCAGCAGGCGAAGGAAAAGAGTTCAAGCTGGAAATGAGACGAAAAACATTTATTTTCTCCCTGAGGGGCATTCGAACTCCTCTAACCCCTGAACGCTGCAGCGAGCAGAAGCTGAAAACAAGAGAAATGCAAAATATAAAACGCTAAAAGAAAATTACAAAAAACTAAATTCTACAAAATAAAATTAAAAATCCAATAAAATAATTCCTAAAGTTAAAGTGGATTACTTCATAACACAATTTCTACCGCAGATATCTGAGAAACAAAGTTTTATTTTCATTAACATTTACAAGTTTTAGAAAATAAATGTAAACTTGTTTTTCTTCTTCTGCTGTTTTAAAATGTTTTTGTCTTTTTCTTTAAATAAATAAATAAAAGTCTCAGAAAAGCTGATGAGTTTTCTCACTTCGTTTCTCTGAAAGGAGTTGACTCAGTTCCCACAGAACCCAGACCCTGACAGGTCAGACGGATCCATACCAGAACCGGACCCTGACAGGCCCAATGGATCCATCCCAGAACTTGGATCCTCGACGGGTCTGCTGGAGGGACAGATCCTCCTCAGAACCCAGACCCTGACAGGTCTGATGGAGGGATGGATCCATCCCAGAACCTGGACCTGAACATTAAAGACGCATCATGAAATCATCTGGACAGAGACCAGAACAAAAGCAGAACCACCTGAAGACCTTCGGGAGGAGACAGAGTTTTTCTCCGTCTGTGAAGCTGCATCAACGTCCCTGATGGACTCAAAGACTGACCTGAGTTCAGCCGGACTGCTGCTCAGCATCGGAGGGACACATGCTTGCAGAGTGTGTTTGTGTGCGTGTGTGCGTGTGTGTGTGTGTGTGTGCACGGCAGCAGCAGGTGAGATACCGGACGTGCACGTTAGCCTAGATAAAGTGCTTTTGCAGCACTGTTTTGCTGCAGTGTCCTATTTTATCCACTCCTGCTGGAAAGCAACAAACAAGAAGTGATGGAGCTGCACACTGACTCAGACTTTCTCAGAGTTTCTAACTACAGACATCTTTAAACAACCAGTTCCAAAAACACGGGAGACTTCGTAAAATGTAAATAAAAACAAAAACCTCATCAACATGTTTATTCCCACTAGAACATCTCAGATGATGAAACATTTGATGGAAAATCTTCTCTGATTGTGAGTCTGATGCAGCAACACGTCTGTAAAAAGTTGGAACAGGAGCAACAAAAGGCTGGAAAATTAATAGTTGAAGGCGACTTTAATTGGCAACAGACCAGTAACATGACTGGGTTTAAAGGAGAATTTCAGAGTCTCTCAGATGGAAAGATGGACAGAGGTTCACCAATCTGAGACAAACTGGCTCTAAAAGTTCAAGTGGAACAAGTTCAGTAAAATGTTCCTCAGACTTTGAAGATCCTCCATCTACAGTGTAGAACATCATCAGAAGATGGAGAGAACCAGGAGGAATCTCTGTGTGCACGGGACAAGGCTGGATGATGGTGATGTTCTGCATTAAAAGCAGACATGATTCTCTACTGGAAACCACTGATGGACTCAGGAAGATTCCAGAAATCTGTCTGTGAACCACATGCTGGATCCAGAACCACCACCATCCGTCTTCTCTGGACCACATACAGGATCCAGAACCACCACCATCCGTCTTCTCTGGACCAAAGCTCATTTAAACGCTCTGAGACAAAGTGAAACTGTTCTGAGGTCAGATGGATGAAAATGTGAGGATGTTTCTGTTTCTGCAGACTAAAGAGGGTTGGGAGCATCCAGCTTGTTATCAGTGGACAGTTGAACAGCTGCATCTCTGATGGGATGGGGTTGTTATGGCGACGGCAGCTTCCTCATCTGTGAAGCTCCATCAATGCTGGAAAGTACATGAAGGTTTTAGAGGAACATCTGCTCCCATCCAGACAACGTCTCTTTCAGGGAAGACCTGCAGGTTTCACAAGAGCTGGACCACAAACTGGATCCATCACAGCAGCATGGCTGGAAACAGGAGAAGATTCCAGCTGCTGAACTGGTCTGCCTGCAGTCCAGACCTTCCAACAACAGACCGATAAACCAAGATCTAGAACTGTGGAGCAGCTGGAATCCTGCATCATCATTTACATCTATTAGTGTCCAAACTTGAAATGAAGGTTGAAAGAAACTTTGATCAGAACATTTTCTGTGACTCTGGAATCATTATTAAAGGTTTTCAAGGATTTTTCAAGGACTGAAAAAAAGAGACTTTCAAGGTTCTCTGGATGATTTGATAAGAGTTACATTTTTCTTCCTTCCATCTGCCCTTTCACTTCGCTGTAGAGCTTCAGTCTTTCAGAGGACAAGAAGACCTACTTTACAGAGCAGTCACAAGACTTATGACACCCCCCCCCCAACACACACACACACACACCCACACACACACGCACACACACACTGCAGCTTCCATTTCACTAAAGTCTTCAGGGTTAATTAACCGTTTTGACTCATTAACATCTTCATTAATCAACTTTCAGGTCTGTCTGCGGTTTCAGTCTCTTTTTTTCTCGGCCTGGAGAGAAAAATAAAAAGTTTGTTGATGTTTTTGACCTTTTCAAATCTAAACTGAGGCTTTTCTCTGTTCTCGTCTCTAAAAATGAGACTGGGCTCCGAAGAAGCTGCTGGCCTCAAAACAACACGATTCCTCCTGAGGGGCGTAGCCGATGTTTTTCAGGTCGGGTTCTGCGGTTCTGTTCCCGATGATCCGTGTGATCAGCTGGTGTGGGACCAGGAAACCAGACCAGGACAGTCTCACATCCTGATGCTGCTTGATCTGGTGAACTTCACTTTTCTCCTCCAAACTGAAAACCTAAACTTTGTCTGCAGTTGGACCAGAGGGTTCGTGTTTCACCTACAGGGGGATCTCGCTTCTTAGCGTCTATGATGAGGTCTATGGGGGGTCCTGGGGAGACAGATCCAGATAGGTGCACCTCTGAGAAGGAGCAGTGTGGTTTCTGTCCTGATCATGGAACAGTGGACCAGTTCTACTCTCTCAGCAGGGTCCTGGAGGGTTCATGGGAGTTCACCCAACCAGTCCACATGTGGTTTGTGGACTTGGAAAACAGGGTTCCCACTCTTCTCTTGAAGTTATTTTCCAGAACTTTTCCAGGGCATTTTCAGGACTTTTCAGGTGCTACAGTACGAGTCAAGTTATCACAGTTATCAAGTTATCGACACAGACTAAAAAAATCCACTCCAAGCTTTTGGAGAAGTGCTCTACAATTGTATCTTATATTCTGTAAAGCGACGAAGTAGAGACAATGTCAAGACGAAACCAAGACAAAGTGGTGACGAAGCAGAGACAAAGCCGAGAAAGCCGAGAAAGCCGAGACGAAGCCGAGACGAAGCCGAGACAAAGCCGAGACGAAGCCGAGACGAAGCCAAGACAAAGTCGAGACAAAGTCGAGACAAAGTCGAGACGAAGCCGAGACGAAGCCGAGACAAAGCCGAGACGAAGCCGAGACGAAGCCAAGACAAAGTCGAGACAAAGTCGAGACAAAGCCGAGACAAAGTCGAGACGAAGCCGAGACGAAGCCGAGATGAAGCAGAGATGAAGAGAAGTTACGCCTTAATGTTGTCGTTTAAAGCAGCTGAAAACAATCGGACACTATAAATGTTTAACCTGTTTGCGTTCAGCCACAATGGAGAGAGAAGCGGAGGGAGGAAAAATAATTTTCCAGGACATTTGACTCTTTTTCTCATATTCCATGTTTTTCATGACTGGAAAAAAAGGTTCAATCATTTTCCAGGTTTTCAAGGACGCATGGGACCCGTTTGAGAAACACTGAAGTTCTCCTGCAGCCTGAAACCAGCTGCTGCTGTTCTGCTTCTTTTACTTAACATGTCAGATCGTTTATTAAGATCTCGGTTAAATTGTGTCAACCGGTGAGTTCAGGCTGATGCCGTCCTGGTATTAAACTGGTCGCACTGGTGTCAGACTTCAGGAACCAGATAGAGCTATGTGTGTGCACACATTTCCATGTGTAGCGGCTTCAGCTGCTCTATTTGCATCCCTGCAGAAACAACAAGTATCCTTGTCATCAAGGAAAGCAGGAAACTCTGTGGCTGCGGCAGGCAAATCAGCTGATCGGGCCGGGTTTGTGTAACTGAGCCAGAAAAAGCTCTCTCTCTCACACAAACACACACACACGCACACACTAACACACACCTCTGATTCAAGACATTTAAACCTGTAAACCAGGCCGGTGCTTAAATCATAAAATCCCAGGTGTGTGTGTGTGAGTGAGTTTATGATCAGTGTGTTCAAAGTCCTGATGTGCTGACAGAAACTTCCCCTTCAGTCCAGCTGGAGGTCGGCCAGCCCAACGGCGCCCTCTGCAGGCCAAGCATCGACACTGCACCGTGTGTGTGAACGTGTGCGTTCTGCACGCTACATCCATGCTCTGGTGTTTCCAGAATGACGTCCGGCTGCTTTGTTGTGTCCCGCAGATTTGATATGAATATGAGGCTCAGCCTGATCATCTGAACTCCAGTAGTTTATTTTACTGGACGCTTGTTTATGATTTAATTATCATTTATGATTGTTTATTGTTTATGATTTATTATTAACATAATATTGCTGAACCTGACCAGACGAAAGAGAAGCTTAAAGGTACAGTATGAAAAAAAAAACAAAAAAAAAAACAAAGGTAAATGGAAAAAAAATGTAACGTATAATCCAAAAGTGTTTCTATTGATGTGTAATCGCTGCACTAGAACAGCTGTTATGTGTTTATTTCCTTAGAATGAGTCATTTGTATGTACCTGCAGGGGGTGCACATACATGGAGGCTGCCATATTTGTGCCATCATTTTTACTACAGTTTCTCCATGCTCCACATGCTCCACATTCCCGGATGTGTACTTGCACCGCCCACTTTTCCGAGTCTGCATTGGAGGTGACTTTTGTGGAAATCAGGCACCCTTATATCCCATAAGGCATTGCGGCATAACAATGGTGGAGGAGAAAAGTAATAGCGATAAGTGCTTAAAATGCTCATTATTTTACGTAACATTGGTTTTATATAAATTTTCTACAACAGTTGTTTTACTTCAACTTCTTGGAGGTTTGAGGAAGTTTAAACTGTTATTAAAAGTGACTAGCGGTTTAACAAACGGGCTGAACAGCTAACGGTAGCTAACAGTAAGATGGTTGCGCAGATTAGCAGGATCTAACTGCCACATTCAAGCAGGGCTTTTGCTACTTATAGAAAACTGTCATAACTTCAGCATGTTGTATGTTTCTGTTCCAAATGCGAAATAAGTGTATTTGTGTCCTTCCGTCCTCAGAAGTCTGTACTTCAGACAAGTCCATACTAGCAAGTACACAAGTATGTTCTTCGGGTACTTGGTATTGAGAAACGGCTAATGTGAGTGAAGTGAGAACCCCCCTGAACTTTAAAACTGCTGCACCAGCTTTGTTTAATGAGAGTTAGAAACTGTTTGGCATCAGAAATGCCTTAGAAGACATCAAAAGTAGTTACTCATAGTGCAGTCATAGCTACACCTGAGACCACTGGAACCCCCACAGATGAAAACATCTTTATGTCTGGGAGAATTCTGGCCACTAACGGCCACCGTACATTCACAACAGTGCTTGGAATTTTACTACTAGATGTCAGTAATTCTCTTACATACTGTTCCTTTAAGAAAAGAAAGGATGAGGAGTGAGCAAAAACAAAAGAAAAGAGCAGGAAGAAAGAAAAAACAAAGAAATATCAAAACAGCCAACTGCTGCACCTGCACAGACACATAACCGAGCATCCAGGGTCCCTGCTGGAAAATAGCACCGGCAATATTCAGGAACATCTACAGGAGAAAAACAACCCTGCTATACACCCAACTACGGCTGTGTTAAAAAAAAAAAAAAAAGATCTCCAATCCTGAATCGATTCTCAATTTAGTTTCTAAAGATCGATTTCCAATGTTCAAAGATTCATTTTCATCTTTTTTTTGTTTAAATGACTATTTAATTTTAATTGGGTGAATTTTAATGTCATATTTTTGATTTTGCAGCAGGTTGGTATCCAGCTGTAGACATCTCTGATCCTCTGTTTTCTACACTGGATCTGTTAAAGTATTAAGTCCCACAGCATGTTTGTGAAAGCAACTGTGTCAACATTAAGTAAACTTGATTAACTTAACTACCATAACTTCATTAATTTGCTGTTGAATGTCAGTTTAATACTAGCATCAATATGTTGCAGAACTACAGAGTCATGAAATTCTGGTAACGGCTAAAAAGTTGTTTTCAATACCAGCAAAACAAATTTAGATCAAACCGGACCAAATGGAATTGATTCTAAACCATGAGAATCGGGAATGAATTGATTCTTGAAATTTGAATCGATACCGAGCCCTACACCCAACAGAGCAGAACATAGCAGCTACAAATAAAATACAGATTAACTCTGCAAGGCACAATTGCAGAGGAAAATGTTCAAAGTTGCAGAATAATCTGTACTTTCACTTAGTTACAGTACTTTCTCTCCTGTCCTGGCTCTGTTACCATGGGAACAAGAAGGACTGCATGTAAAATAAATTCCTGTTTGTTCCAACAGGATGAAGACTACCTTTTTCTCTGGATGACTTTCTGAGTTAATCTTCTGGGATAAACAATAAGAATTCGGACACTCAAAAAAAAAAAAAAAACAACCTGTAACCATGGTGACCTCTGCAGGAAATACACTGCACCTACAGCTGATACCGCTCAGACAAAAGGACACCAAGGTACATCGAGTCCTGGAATCAACAACAAACACCTTCAGCATGCAGACAGTTCCCTTCCAGCTTTCCTGGAGGATGCATCTTCCTCCAGCATCAGCTTCATCTGCACTGTAACGTCTACATCCCACCAGCAGGGGTCAGCGCAGACCAGTTCTGTCTCCTAAACTCTCCAGACCACCTCACATCCAACAAACTGAAGTCACAGCTATGAAACTGGAAAGATATAAGAGAAAAAATCCATTTAACTATTTTCCCCACGTACCCCCTGGAGTTTCTCCAGGTGGTCCAACGGGTCCATGTCCCCTCTTTAACAGAAAGTTTTATAACTCTTACCTCAGATCTTCCCGACCCATCAGGAATCTGAGACCATTCCAGCAGGAATGTTTGTGTGGAGACTGTTGTTACTGAAACAGGCGGGATTCGTCCAGAAGTGTGTGTGAAATGTGTGTTATCTACAGAACGGGACGATGGAAGCAGCCTCGGCGCCATCATTAAAGACCCAGGACAGACGACTCCTACCTTTCCCTGAGCTGAAGAAGCAGTCCATCTCCACACTGGAGCGTGAATGCGACACGCAGAGCGCCGAGCTGGGGACCAGACCCTCCTGAGGCGGGCTGCGGTCGGTGGTTCTGATCAGACACCAGCCGGGCCGCTCACTGGGTCGCTCCAGCAGCTCCACCGTCTGACCTGCAGAGACCCACCAGAAAGTCGCGTTTATTCACCTTCCACAGGTTAACGGCAAAAAACAGGCTTCACAATCAGAAATGAGCAAAACTAAAAACACAAGCTGTCAGAAATGAGACAGTAGAGAAAATACAGCATTAAAAATAAAGGACGTAAAACAATAGACCAAGAACTCGCCAAAATAAAAGTCTGCGTAAACAAAAAAAGCTCCTCAGCTGCTTTTTAACAATCTCGAGTCTGTCTGGCTTTAAAGGTACACTGTGTAACTTTCGGCCATTAAACTTAACTTCCCACAGGCCACACAACAGAAACAGTCTATCCGCGTTTAGGAATCGTGTTTCCAGACCACTTTGATCAGCTGATAGTGAAGTTATGGAGCCATAAAGCAAAGCGCTCCAGGTCACATGATCCAATGAGAAACGGATCCACTCCTGCAAAGTTACAATGTCTGGTTTTTGAGGAGGGCAGCCCTTTCAGAGCACCCACATGCATCAAGTGCTGAATATTGGCCCCCAGAAATCGTCTATTACTACTTACATTAGACTAATGTTTGGGTCAAAAGGTAGACGGTCTTCCTTTAACTGGCTGTTCTAACCTTTTCATATTTCAGCTATGAACCAGTTTACTTGCTTTGTTTGCTTTCATTCAATCTAACGTCATATTTTTGCAGTTATTTTCTCATTCTGAGCTCCTACACTGTATGGAGGACCGAAACTGACAAAATCAAAGTTAAATACAAAAATATCAAAATAGATTTGCCCATTGGTTACAAAAATGTTTAAAAATGTTTTACATTAACAACCCTATCAAATGAAACATAAATGTAAATTTCTATTGTTATTTTCAACTGTTTTAACTTTGTGTTAATACGCCCATTTATTTTTGTGTAATTTTTTGTTCATTTGACACGTCTTAGATTTCAATTCTTCCTTTTTATGTCTGTATTTACTTTTCTATCATTTTCTTTCTTATTTGTCTTTTACCCCAAATTATTTAATTCTGTATTTCTTTTTTATGTTGCTTTTTATTTATCTTTTTATTTATTTATTTACTTATTTATTTATTTATATTCATTTTTGTAAACTTTTTGAAATTCAGTCATATTTGCATCCTCAATATTCTCAATTTTTTTTTTTTTTGCTGTATTTGTCTCTTCATTTTATATTTCTGTGTCCCCTTTTTACATTTCTTTATGCATTTCTGCTTCATTATGTAAATGAGGGGGCGGTCTTTCAAGGCATGTCTTGGTGACAGATCCACTCCCATTGGTCAAACAAGATCCTGAACAATTTCCCGTCCAATAAATGAACTATTTTGGTGGTGGTTTACAAGCTGAAAAACCTCCATAAGACCACGGTGGCAGAGCCAGGACCAGGCGAGCCAAGCGAAGCTCCGCTACATCATCCTCTTGCACTAAATCCTGAGCTCTACCCAATGTTTGACCAATAGGAGAGGAACTGTCTGTTGTATGTTTGTATGTATATATATATATATATATATCTATATATATATATATATATATATATATATATATATATAGAGAGAGAGAGAGAGAGAGAGAGAGAGAGAGAGAGAAAGATATATATATATAGAGCCATTTTTATATTTTTGCATTTATTTTTGATTTACTTAGTTTCGGTCCTCCAAGTTTTTATTCATATCTGCCAGATTGAATTTTAAGCTGCAGCTGACGGGTGTTCATTTAGATCCTGAAAGAAGACTGCTGTACGTCCTCAGCAGAGATGATAGGAAATACCCTTGGATTATCTGACCTACAGCAAAAACTTGTAAAAAGAAAGGGTTATGTCCTACAACTGAACCTTGGGGTACTCCAGACATGTGGGTATCTTTTTCACCTCATGAAAAAGACAACATTAAAACAAATCTTTGTATTGTGTTTTTTTCCCTTTCCTGGCAACTTGAACGGAAACATGAGGTAAAGACACAAAAACTTAAAACAAACAAAAAAGAAGCAAACATCTGTGTATAATAATCTTCATCAGCTGAGATCAGACAGGATCATAACGATTAACCAGTGTATTAAAACATCCTGGATCGTAAACAGAGAAACTGAAAGCAGCAGCTTGTTGCTTCCTTTGGTTCTGGGTCTAAATCTGAGTCAGATGATGGATTCTGGTCTCACCTGTGCTGACGGACAGCTCTGTGCTGCATCCGGCTGTGAAGTCCTGCAGGACGACCGTCAACTCACATCCACCGGACAGCTGCAAAGACAGACGAGACGTTTCAGACTGAGACGTGCAACAAACACAGTTTATCAGCTTCTCTTTGTTTTAGCTTTAGAGGATCTGCTCCAAATCCCCCTGTTGGCACAAAACCACTCCCCATCCCGAGTTTACACCATAAACACAAGGAGAAAGGTTTGTTCTCAGCAGACTGGACCACCAGAATGCACCAGGATGGACCAGGGTGGACCAGGATGGACCAGGATGAGGAGAAAACAAGCAGAACAACTGGAGCAGAAAAACCAGCCTCCTGCACCCGACTGACGCCATGGTATGTGTGTACTGTAGAAACATCAGCTGACCTCTGCAGGGCCGTTATGCCTGGCCGTTACCATGACAACACTGCACACAAAACTGAAGACCAACTCTCGAAAATGCACCTGGTACTCAGGTGAAGTCAAGAACTAAAGATGGTTTAAACAAGTTAAATCAATCAAACAGCACAAAATAGCTGAGGTTCAAATAAATCCTCTTCCTCCTCCTCATCTTCCTTGTTTTGGAAAATGTCAGGGAGCGTGTGCTAATGTGTACTCTGCATATGTGAGCTGGGCTAAAGGTCTCCTAGCAACAGACTGCTGTTTCTCCAACGGTGCAGGTGAAATTATACCTGCCAGATGGCCTCAAACACACAGGTGTTTTTACTTCTTCCGGCTGATTAGAGCTCAGCTCTGAGAGGAACTTCGCTCCGACGCCAACGCTGATTACGCCTCGCTTGGTGGCGCAGTGACATCAGCAGGTAATGGCTTAAGGTGTGTCATAATTCAGCTGATTTTAACCAGAATGATTGATGGAAAACAGACAACCTGACTTTCATCTCCAGGCTGGAGCAGCAGCGTCTGCATAAACTGACCTGGAGAAAAGGAACATCAGCAGTGGTGCTACACACTGGATGCAAACACCAGAGAAGAAGTCACGTTCATTTCCACTAGAAAACCTGAGAAGTTGGAAGTGTACATCAGCCTCCTGCAGCCTCCCATAGCCACCAACAGCCTCCCATAGCCACCAAAAACCACCAACATCATCCCATAGCCACCAACAGCCTCCCATAGCCACCAAAAACCACCAACATCACCCCAAAGCCACCAACAACCTCCTGTGTGTGAGTGAAATTGTGTGAATCTGTGGCTGACTGAGTGTGGATATGCATGTGTGAGTGTGGATGTATGGAGGTAGAATGGTTTTACAATGTGGTATGTTGAGGGAGTGTCTTACTGGCATGTATTTTGTATTTTATGCACTGGTTTTGTCACTAATATCAACCTGAGGACAGATCAAAAATTATCGCTCTCTCTAAATGATATTGAGATTGAACAGGTTAAGGAGGCCAAATTACTTGGAGTCATCATTGATGAAACACTCTCATGGACATCCCATATTGGAAACATTGTCAGGAAGATGAGTAGGGGTATCTCTATGATAAGGAAAAGTGCTAGTCTTTTAAATGGAACCTTATTGAAAATGACAATTCAATCTCTAGTCCTCACGCATCTGGACTATTGTCCAATGGTATGGTCCTGTGCATCACAGAAG
Source organism: Atherinomorus stipes (assembly GCA_023101725.1). Classification (NCBI taxonomy): domain Eukaryota; kingdom Metazoa; phylum Chordata; class Actinopteri; order Atheriniformes; family Atherinidae; genus Atherinomorus; species Atherinomorus stipes. Next base: position 138,911 of record JALJCO010008895.1, read on the forward strand.
GAGATGACTAAACTCCAGTTAACTCAAAATAGAGCCGCTCGCCTGGCTCTTCAGTGCTCTATGAAGGAGAAAGTGTCAGAAATGCATACTAAACTGTCATGGCTAATGGTCAGAGATAGGTTGACATGTAAATTGATATTGTTTTTTAAGAATATAAATACTTCATGTAAACCGTCTTGGCTTTATGAATAATTAGTTCCAAACAATTCCAGACACAATTACAAGACAAAACAAGCAGTGAACAATAGATTCATATTACCGTTGCCAAGAACCAATGCATTGAGGAGAACGGTCCTCTATAGAGCTGTGGTGGAGTGGAACAAGCTTCCACTTCAGCTTTTATCGAAAGTTAATCGAAGTAGTTTTAAACTTGAATTAAGGAAGCTGGTTTCAGAAAGATAGCTGTACTAATTTTATCATTCTGATTCCTTTTATTATGTTATCTGTCTTTTGTAAGAAATGTTTTAGATGTTTAGAAATTTGGGAATTGCCTGTTTGTGATTTCCTGAATTGCCTGGTATTTAGTGTGGTTTATTGATTAGGAATTATGATATTTTAGTTTTATGTAACTACTTTATCTTATATTTGGCTATTTGTATGTACATACTGTCTGTCTTGGTTAATTGTATTTATTTTATGTATCTAATGTTGGACCCCAGGAAGAATAGCCACTGCTCCAGGAATGGAATGGTGGCTAATGGGGATCCTACCAAATAAACAAATAAACAAATAAACAAACCTGTCCAGGGACTACAGGCAGGGCCTGAAATTCACTGCGGGATTGCGGGAATCGCGCATAATACCATCAATTCCCGCAAACTTCGCTCTTATAATGCGGGAAATTCCTGCTTGCAATTGCAGCGACGTAATGGGTAGCGAACCTTTGCATCTGAGCCATAAAATGACGCTCGACACGCTTGAGGCGACGTCGCTCCCTCTCCTTTCATTCAGAAGGAGCGACGTCGCCTCCCGCGTCGGCCCTTTAATTAAGCGCGCGCTCCCTTTCTCTCTCTCTTCCTCTCTTAACTGTCAGATGTCGCAGCTTCCCTCATGCTGATAAACCAGCCATTGTTGGCGGATTTCCCGCCAGTAAGACGATACTTTCACGGAGTCTTATAACGTAAATGTAACTTCGAGTCACCTGAAGGGAACCTGGTCTGGACCAACACCAGTCGCTGTGGCAGCGCCGGTGTCGGTCTCGTTTACGACCCAAATCCTCCGGATCCTCAGGTAGCGCCGGTGCTGGTTACGGTACCAAGCAGCCCAAAGAAAAGTTTTAGCCTAACTGGCTCACAATATCCGTGTTTCATCATAATGACGAAGGCACGAGCTGCTCAGTTTAATGTTGGTGTGATGAGACCAACATCAGCGCCGCGTCACCGTTTCTCACATGGCAGCTGAATGTGAGATCGATTCATAGATAAAGATAATATTGATAAATAATAGTTTGATATTAGGAATACATTTTATATTTTGACGTAAGCTATAGGCCAAAAAGCATTAAATATGTCATTATTAAAAATCAAAATTTTCTATTATTTTGGAGAAAGAAGCTGATTTTGGGGATGTTTCCTCATCATTTTCTCACAATCTCACTGCTCTTCACTTGTTCTTGTTAATCTCAGCTTCTTTATTGTTTTCTCTGTGTTTCCATTTTCTTTCCTATTAAGTATCTTTGGGTATTCATTAAGTTTCTGACAGTTTTCTAGCCTTGCATCTAGAAGATGCTGTCCTCCCCAAGACCAGTTTTATTTTAACAGAACTTTTATCAAATGCAAGAGATTATGTAGAGGAGAGAGAACAGAACAGAGCTGGAAGAAAGAACCATCAGAACCACTTATTATAATTATGCAGTTGAAAGATGCAACAGATTACTGCAATATGTACTTTTTGTATTAAGTTGGTAAAAAACTGATGATAGCTGATAAAAAGAACGGAGACGGGACAAGAGAGCAGTCTAAGATGGAAACTAAAAAGGATGAAAAAGACAAATTAATGCTCCTTATTAATCCGAGGTAGCCTACGGGTAGGACGCTGTAAGACCTGTGGTAAAGCGCCCTGTAAATATCTCCCCCAAAGTATCCAAATCCCCCCTTGGTGAAGCATGTAAGGGGGGAATTCCCCCCCATTTTGAGAAGTGAATTTCAAGCCCTGCTACAGGTGAAAATTAGCAGTTTTTGCTATAACCTGGCACCTGCATCTCTCCTTTTGTTTATAAAGGTTAATGAAGTGTTGTGCACTGTCCCTGTGGAAAAATAAAACCATACCATAGCCAGTAACAGCCTCCCAAAATGACCAACATCCTCCAATAGCCAAAAACAGCCACCCATAGCCAACAAAAACCAGAAACAGCCTCCCATATCCACCAACGACCAACAACCTCCCATAGCAACCAAAAACCACCATCATCCTCCCATAGCCACCAACAACCTCCCATAGCAACCAAAAACCACCAACATCCTCCCATAGCCACCAACAGCCTACCAAAACCACCAACATCCTCCAATAGCCACAAACAGCCACCCATAGCCACCAACGACCAACATTGTCCCATAGCCACCAACAACCTCCCATAGCAACCAAAAACCACCAACATCCTCCCATAGCCACCAACAACCTCCCATAGCAACCAAAAACCACCAGCATCCTCCCATAGCCACCAACAACCTCCCATAGCAACCAAAAACCACCAACATCCACCCATAGCCACCAACAGCCTACCAAAACCACCAACATCCTCCCATAGCCACCAACAACCTCCCATAGCAACCAAAAACCACCAACATCCTACCATAACCACCAACATCCTCACATAGCCACCAACAACCTCCCATAGTAACCAAAAACCACCAACAACCTCCCATAGCCACCAAAAAAAGCCTCCCATATCCATTAAAAGCCAACATCTACCCATAGCCACTAACATCCTCCCATAGACACCAACAGAATGGTGGTGAACATCATGACCAGAGATGGAAAACACCAAATACATCTTAATATCAGAAGCATGTTCAGATTTCCAGCTGAAATCTTTATGCCAGCGACCTCTGAGGATTTTATCACGTCAGGTTTCTGAATAAATTCTTTGTGAGGAACCAAAACGGATGAATTCCTGGTTGTCCAGCAGCAGAACCGTGACAGAACACTGAATCCTACCTGCAGTCATCTCGTTTCCCCTCTAATCTAACCCGTCCGCTATGTGTGTGTGTTTGTGAGGGTGTGTCTGGTGCCCATCTGTCATATGACCTTCCTCTGTGTTACTGAGACACATGCGTGCACATACAGGCTTGTGATGGTCATATGTTTGAGCAGAACAGGCGGCGGTAATTGGACTGTAACCTGCTGAGGAAACTGAACTGGACCTGGGAGGATGTGTTCAGTCTGCACAGCCCGTCGGGCCAACACACACACCTCTACGCAGCTACCATGAAGACAAGTTTTCTGACCGACATCTCCACATGTATTCATTTTCAGACTTTCAGAAATCAAATTTCTATTTTCAGACTTTTAAATTTTACTCATTTTCTGAGTGTAAAATTTACTCATCTTGCATTTTCAGACTTTTAAATCTACTCATTTTCTGCACATTGTCCTGTTTGAAGGTGAAGATCTGAATTATTCCTGTTGCTGTTACATATTACAGCCCATTTGAACGAGTTATAAAACTCTAGATTATATAGAAAACTGATGCCTCCACCATAGCTCTATACACATCACAATGCCTTTCAGCATCAGGTCTGAAATCTTAATAACTTACATTTGTGGCAATGAGAATTCATTTAAAGCTCAACTCATAAAAGATGGAAGGATGACTTCCTCATTATGCATTTCCATTAGAAACAGGATGTGCAGACCAGAATCAGCTGAGTGATCATCAGGTTTAGAGTGGAGACCAATGAGATCAATACAAGCTCCACAGAGAGGCCGGCCTCTGCAGTACCTGAAAGGAGTTAAATTTGAATAAATGAGAGAAAAAAAACTGTCAAGTTGGATAAACGTCATAAACTGTGGTAGCTACAACTTTTTATCAAAACAATTGATTTTTCAAAAATAAAACATTCACAGAATGTCTAAGAGAGTTCAGAATAGTATTAATGTTACCGAAATCTTATATAGTATATAAATGGTTTTATATGATAATATTGGACAACTACTGATTACCAAGTGAAATGACCGAAGTTGGTGTAACTATTCTATCTCTACAGTGGTGCACCAACATGGCGAATGATGAATCAACAGCAGACATTTCAACGACCCAAACTTAAGTTAAGGAAATATAGTGATGCGCCTGGTCCTGGGCTTCACTGGGTGATGGTAATGGTCCATGGTGAGTAATGAACAGAGACCACAGTGTCCTCCATGTCTCAGCATCCTACAGCTTGGAGCCAAACAGGCTTCAACACCCTTTGGGAACTTCTCATCCTGAACAAAGAAAAGCTTGTTGATTCCTGCAGAAATAAACTACTGTCAGACTGCTGCTACTGTCATTTTTACGCTGCAGCATCTGTCCAAACTGCAGAAATAGTTTGCAACCACAGTGGAGCATCTTCTGATGCTGCTTCCAGCAGGATAATGCACCATGTCACAAAGCTCACATCATCTTCAACTGTTTTCTGGAACATGACCATGAGTTCACTGTACTCCAATGTTAGCCATGGTCACCAGATCTCAGTCCAACAGAGCAGCTTTGAGATGTGGTGGAACGGGAGATTCACATCACAGATGTGGTGGAACGGGAGATTCTCATCACGGATGTGGTGGAACGGGAGAGTCGCATCACGGATGTGGTAAAACGGAAGATTCTCATCACGGATGACGTGGAACGGGAGATTTTCATCACGGATGTGGTGGAACGGGGTCTTCTCATCACGGATGTGGTGGAACGGGGTCTTCTCATCACGGATGTCGTGGAACGGGAAATTATCATCACGCATGTGGCAGAACGGGAAATTCTCATCACGCATGTGGCAGAACGGGAGTTTCTCATCACGGATGTGGTGGAACGGGAGTTTCTCATCACGGATGTGGTGGAACGGGAGATTCTCATTACGGATGAGGTGGAACGGGAGATTCTCATCATGATGCGGTCGAACGGGAGATTCTCATCACGGATGTGGTGGAACGGGAGATTCTCATCACGGAATGTGGTGGAATGGGAGATTCTCATCACGGATGTGGTTGAACGAGAGATTCTCATCATGGATGTGGTGGAACGGGAGATTCTCATCACGGAATGTGGTGGAATGGGAGATTCTCATCACGGATGTGGTTGAACGAGAGATTCTCATCACGGATGTGGTGGAACGGGAGATTCTCATCATGGATGTGGTTGAACGAGAGATTCTCATCACGGATGTGGTGGAACGGGAGATTCTCATCACGGATGTGGTGGAACGGGAGATTCTCATCACGGATGTGGTGGAACGGGAGATTCTCATCACGGATGTGGTGGAACGGGAGATTCTCATCACGGATGTGGTGGAACGGGAGATTCTCATCATGGATGTGGTGGAACGGGTGATTCTCATCATGGATGTGGTGGAACGGGAGATTCTCATCATGGATGTGGTGGAACGGGAGATTCTCATCACGGATGTGGTGGAACAGGGAGATTTTCATCACGGATGTGGAGGAACGGGAGATTCTCATCACGGATGTGGTGGAACGGGAGACTTCATCACGGATGTGGAGGAACGGGAGATTCTCATCACGGATGGGGGGAGAGGTGGGGAGAGCTTCATCACGGATGTGGAGGAACGGGAGATTCTCATCACGGATGCGGTAGAACGGGAAATTCTCATCACAGATGTGGTGGAACAGGAGATTCTTATCACAGATGTGGTGAAACGGGAGATTCTCATCACGGATGAGGTGGAACGGGAGATTTTCATCACAGATGCAGTTGAATGGGAGATTCTCATCACGGATGCGGTAGAACGGGAAACTCTCATCACGGATGTGGTGAAACAGGAGATTCTCATCACAGATGCAGTTGAATGGGAGATTCTCATCACGGATGTGGTGGAACGGGAGAGTCTCATCACAGATGTGGTGAAACGGGAGATTTCTCATCACGGATGTGGTGAAACGGGAAATTCTCATCACAGATGAGGTGGAACGGGAGATTTTCATCACAGATGCAGTTGAATGGGAGATTCTCATCACGGATGTGGTGGAACAGGAGATTCTCATCATGATGCAGTGGAACGGGAGATTTTCATCACAGATGCAGTTGAATGGGAGATTCTCATCCCGGATGTGGTGGAACGGGAGAGTCTCATCACAGATGTGGTGAAACGGGAGTTTCTCATCACGGATGTGGTGGAACAGGAGATTCTCATCATGATGCAGTGGAAGGGGGAGATTCTCATCACGCATGTGGTGGAATGAGAGATTCTCACCATGAATCTGCAGCAACTGTGTGATGATTTCTTGTCAATATGGAACCAAATCTCTGAAATGTTTCCAACGCCTGGTTGGACCTTCGATACCAGGGTTCAGATCCATTTCTAAAGGTGGAGCTGATGATGAAGATGATGAGTGTAGACCAGGTTGAAAACATTTAAAAGGAAACAAATCGTGACTGATAAATGAACAGTTTTTCACATGGATATTTTTGCATCGATCACATTTTAGGTTTCATCTGCATATAAAAGCAAATGTGTGGATTTTCTCCTGAACTCTGAACATTTCCACGTCAGACCTGCTGGTCTCATCTGGTTGAGCAAAAGTAGATTTAAATAAAGAGACAAAAATTTCCTCAGACGTCTCATTATTTTCAGGAAGTGAGTGTGTTAATGGAAACATCTTCCTTGTCTGATGAGAATAAATCCCGTCTAAAACAAGTGACGGCTCATAAATCACATCTTTACTGCTGAAGCTAAACTACAGAGTGAATGTGGAAGACAGGAAGGAGGCTGAGGAGACCGCTGGAAAGGCTTTACAGCTGTAGCAGCTTCCAGCCTCTGTGGGGAACATGAACAATCAGCATCTGGGCACTAACGGAAAGATTCCTGACTGTCAGGACCACCGAGCTGGTCTGAGGGGAACTGGTCTCATATAGCAACCAACAAGAGTTCATCACAGCGTCTGGTTCCAGCTGATCCACAGGACCGGACACGCAATCACGTCAGACAGCTCAGAACATTCCTCTGCAGCCTCAGCAGCACCAGCATGGACAAACCTCAGCCTGGAGGTGAAAAATCCTTCATGAAGCCATCTGCAGAGGCCCTGACACTCCTAAAAGTTCAGTTTCAGCTCCGGGATTCGACTCCCCCGGTGATCCGGTTCATCCTGCTGGGGCAGACCGAGTCAAACCAGTTCAGTCCAGATGGAAACAGGAGCAGGAATCACTTTGGATTCAGACCTCCGATTTGATGGAGACACATCCTCCGTTATCCCACCACATCACCATGGCGACAGCTGATCACACCCCAGACAGCAGAATCCGACTGAAACCACATGGAGGGGTTTTCACGAACGAAGTGCAGATGTAGGTATCACGCGTGAAGTCCAGACCAGTGGTGAGATTTTACACGAGGGACAGAGAGGCAGGAGGTGGAGGCAGGGGGGCGTCCAACGTCCTGCAGCGTGCACAAATCCCCAAAATGCAAATGAAGTAAAAAAAAAAAAAAAAAAAACCATCAACAAAAATACTTTAAAACTATTTATCTTTCCTCCCTCTGAGAACAGTTCAGAAGAAGAGCTGAAAGAACAGCGTGGACGTCATCCAGGCGAGGATGATTATTAGTCAGCAAAATGTCTCCAACATTCAGATCTGGAGCTTCTGCAGCAGCAGGACCACCAGACCATCTTGATGGTCACTTTTGCTTTGTTATATCTGAAGAATATGAAATACAAATGATCTGATTCAGCTTCCCTCACACCCTCTTACTCATCTGTTGCCTTCTGTGTTCTCCTTCAGCTTGGACCCACCTGGTCTCTTCCACTCTTTCATTTCTCAGTTTCATCTTAAAACATTTAAATATTCCACACAAAAGCAGAAAAAGCCTGAACCCTGAAATCATTCAGGTGGTGGAGGAAGGTCTACAGAAACCCGAGCCTTTATGCTTCTTCTTCTCTTAAATTAAATCACTTTTTTGGCGTTTGTGACCAGGTGGGCGAGATTGTGCGACAGCGCCACCTTCTGTAACGTCCCCAGAACTGCACGTCTCTGAACTTTATGACATTTGGTTCACTGTGCTGGAAACTCAGCAGGAAGGAAGTACTGAGAAAATAAAGAGGCTGTTTGTTAAAAACATTTAAAATTCCATAAAAATCCTGTCATCCATCCATGCTATCTAAAACCTCAGGAGGCCAAGCTTCTCCTCCCCCAGCCTCCACCTTCTCTAGCCTTCTCCTCCAGCCTCTTCCTCCTCCAGCCTTGTCCATATACTGAATTCTCCTCCTCCAGCCTTCCCTCCTCCAGCCACTTCCTCCTCCAGCCTTGTCCATCTCTGAGTTCTCCTCCTCCAGCCGTCTCCTCCCCCAGCCTCCACCTTCTCTAGCCTTCTCCTTCAGCCTTCCCCTCCTCCAGGCTTCTCCTCCCCCAGCCTCCACCTTCTCTAGCCTTCTCCTCCAGCCTCTTCCTCCTCCAGCCTTGTCCATCTACTGAGTTCTCCTCCTCCATCCTTCACTTCCTCCAGCCTCCACCTTCTCTAGGCTTCTCCTCCAGCCTCTTCCTCCTCCAGCCTTGTCCATCTACTGAATTCTCCTCCTCCAGCCTCTTCCTTATCCAGGCCTCTCCTCCTCCAGCCTTGTCCATCTACTGAGTTCTCCTCCTCCAGCCTTCACTCCGTCAGCCTCCACTCTCTAGGTTTCTCCTCCAGCCTCTTCCTCTTCCAGCCTTGTCCATTTACTGAGTTCTCCTCCTCCAGCCTTCACCTCCAGCCTCTTCCTCCTCCAGCCTTGTCCATCAACTGAATTCTCCTCCTCCAGCCTTCTCCTCCCACCTCCTCCTCTAGCCTTGTCCATCTACTGAGTTCCCCTCCTCCTCCACCTTCTTTAGCCTTCTCCTTCAGCCTCTCCCTCCTCCAGGCTTCTCCTCCCCCAGCCTCCACCTTCTCTAGCCTTCTCCTCCAGCCTTGTCCATCTACTGAGTTCTCCTCCTCCAGCCTTCTCCTCCTCCAGCCTCCACCTTCTCTAGCCTTCTCCGTCAGCCTCTCCCTCCTCCAGGCTTCTCCTCCCCCAGCCTCCACCTTCTCTAGCCTTCTCCTCCAGCCTCTTTCTCCTCCAGCCTCGTCCATCTACTGAGTTCTCCTCCTCCAGCCTTCACCTCATCCAGCCTCGTCTGACTCTGTAATCCGGCTCCACTTCAGCCTCCTGAATGCTGACATTTCGTGTACCCGTCTGTCTCTCTGCAGCAGCTAATGGCTCGTTTCCTGTCTGTCTGCGTGGTGCATGCACATAAATACACACCCGTTCTACCCATTCATCCCCACCACACACACTCAGAAGAAAAGTCTGCCTCAGAAACCAAGGATCAGACTTTAACTGAAGCTTTAAACCAAAGCAAAGCTGCAGCAACACAGAGGAAAGACCAATTTTCAGACATCTCCATGCAGGTTTCCATCCTGAGACCAGCCCAGCATCCGTTTCCAGTAGCAGGAAAACAACTGGAAACTCAGGTGTTTGCACTGGAAACTCAGGTGTGTGCGCTGGAAACTCGGGTGTGTGTGCTGGAAACTCGGGTGTGTGTGCTGGAAACTCACTCTGCTGCTCTCCTTGAACAGTTTGAAGCTCATCCACTTAGGCATGTCGACTTCTCCGCGTCCGTCTGCCTTCGTCTGACAACTCCCTCGTTTGTGTCTTCACCGCACACAAAAACACACACAAACACGCCCTCTCTCTCCCTCTCTCTCTCTCTCCTTCGCTCGGCCTGAACAAACAGCCATGGCTTTGTGTTTGATGGGAACACACTGCTGGCTGAGTGTGTGTGGGTCAGTGTGTTCACATTTCTCCCACTCCCTGGAAGCAACTGAGCACCAAAACACTTGCAACCACCACGACTTGCGGTGTGTGTGTGTGTGTGTGTGTGTGTGTGTGTCATATGACCAGCAGATGGCTTCTGCACGGCTTCAGCGTGAACTGAATGCATCTGATTCATGAGAACACACGTGTCAACAATGGCTGGCAGAGGAAGAATTGCAGCTCCAACCAGAGATCATCTTCAACAGAGTGACACGAGGAAAACTCACGGACTGGTTTTAAATCCTGGAATATCTGGAAGGGTTTGTCCTGCAGGACTTTCTCCTTCTGGAGAATAAAAATAAAACTTCACACCATTACAAATCCATCACATGGTCCATGGTGAGCTAGTCTGCTGCATGATTGGATCTCTGGTTCTTAAGAGATAAATATTGACAACAACATGGATAGTTTAGATACAAGCTGTTACTGAACCAGAGCTTTTACACCTCCATTCATGGTTCAGACTCTATTTTTCTATTTTTTGTGGTTAATCATCTTGTTAGAATGTGTTGTGCAAAAAATATCAGTAAAATCTCCAGTGTAAAATTTGAATAGTTAAATCATATAGTAAAAACTCATTCAGAGTAATTCCAACTACACTGACATTAAAATGCCCCCCGATGACCAGCAGTGATGGTGGAAATTTTCAGAGTTAAAACAACTTTTCTCTTTATAGCGTATAATGTTTAGTGTCAAAGAAAAATGACTTGAGTTATTCTGAAGAGTAGGATTGGTTATTACCAAGTTTTAATGATGAAAATTGTCCAAACTAAGTGTAACTAAGGCCTTGTCCACACGTAGCAGGTATCTCATAGAGCAAAGATAAAGTGAGTAAAAAAAGTATTGAACGCAACATTTTTCTCAGAAAATATATTTCTAGTAGCTATTGACATCAAATTCTCACTGGATGTTGGCAACAACCCAAGTAATGCACACATACAAAGAAATCCCAACATTTATGTCCATAAATGAAGTCATGTGTAAAATAGTGAAATGACCCAGGAAATTAGTAATGAATACGCTTAATGAAATATTTAATACTTAGTATTTAATACTTAGTGAAAACCTTCTTTGGTGATTCCAGCCTCCAGACACCTCCTGTCAGGAGAAACCAGTGAAAAACGTTGCTCAGGTGTGATTTTGGCCCATTCTTCCACACAAACTGCCTTCAAATCTTCAAGGATCCAGGTCTCTTCTGTGAACTCAGATCTTCAGTTCTTTCCAAAGATTTTCAATTGGATTCAAGTGGAGTGATTGACTGGGCCATTCTAGCAGCTTCATTTTCTTTTTCTTAAAGCAGATGAGTGTTTCTTGGCTGTGTGTTTGGGATGGTTGTCTTGCTGAAAGATCCAGCCTCTTTTCATCTTCAGCAGATGCAGATGGCAGCAGATTCTGGTCCAGAATGTCTCTCTACTTTTCTCCATTCATTCTTCCTTCAAATGGTATGAAGTCTACCAGTACCACATGCTGAAAAACAGCCCCCACCATGATGTTCCCACTCCAAACTTCACTGTGCCATTTCTCCTCCAAACATGTTGTTCAGTTTTGGTCTCATCTGACCCGACTATGTTTTGCATGAAGGCCATGGTGGTTGTGTGTATTCCTTCTTGTTTTCTCTGAAACAACTGTACCTGCTGATTCCAGGTCTTTCTGAAGCTCTCCACGAGTGGCCCTGGGTTGTTGGAGAACCTTTCTGATTATCGTTCTGAAATCTTGTGAGGAGCACCTGGCCGTGGCTGCTTTATGATGATGTCATGTTCGTTCCACTTCTGGATGATGACCCCAATGGTGCTCACTGGAACTTTCAGAAGTTTAGAAATGTACCTGGAACCAATGCCTTCAGTGTGTTTGCAATAATAAGGTTGCGTAGGTCTTAAGACAGCTCTTTGCTTTTACCCATCATGCAATGCTTCTTGTCTGACGCCTTGCTGATGAGAAACCTTTTTAAAGGCATCAATCAGGACTAAACCAGCTGACATTACTTTGCACTGATAGGGGACAGAACTACTTTCTAAATACTGACAGACTCCAGCTGCTTTCTTGGCTTTCTAGATCTTTTTGCCTCCATTTCTTCATGTGTTCAATACTTATTCCCTGTGTCATTTCACTATATTACACATTTAATTTATGGACATAAATGTTAGGATTTCTTTATGTGCATTACTTGGGTTGTTGCTGACATCTGGTGAAAATTTCTTGTCTGTAGAGGGTTCAGTATGAACTCTTTAAAGTGTTGGTTCCACTTAAGGAAAATGTTTCCCAATGATAAACAACGATCACCTGATATTTTGTGGCAAAAGATTTTCAGGTTGACCGTTTTAGCTGCAAGTACAAGTAAGAGAGAACTTCAGGCAGATAATGGTGCTGAGTCACATAACCGTTGCAGTTTAGTGGGTGGGTGGAGCTTAATTATGTCCCCACAGAGTCATTTAACCCCAACACCAAACCCGTCACTCTGAACTCTGGAGGTGGAGTTAATATATGTCTGAAAGGAGTTAGATCAGTGGTGTCCAAAGTCCGTCCTCAAGGTCCTGACGGTTTTCCATGCCTCCTTGTACCAGCACAGTTGACTCAAATTAAATAAATCTAAAAACCTATGAATTTGAGTCAGGTGTGTGTTGGAGAAGAGATACATGGAAATCCTGCAGGATTGTGGCCCTCGAGGACCGGAGCTGGACACCCCTGAGTTAGATTAACCCTGAAGTGATTGACACCAGAATTTACCCTATTGCTGAGAACCATTTCACTCTGAGCATTTTTAAAATTGAGTTAAAAATCAACTCTAAAATCTTTAACCCTGAAAATTAAACTCACCAGTTTTTGCTGTGCTCAGTGCGTGGTTGGCCTGAGTTAACAGTAACGGGGATCTTACACCTCATGAAAGAATAAATGAATTAGAGATAAATGTGATGAGCACTTTTATTTTGACAGTTTAAAATACTATCAGTGTTTAATGTCTCAAAAAGTAAGAGCTTATTGATGTCAGTATTGATCAAGTTTAAAGGTAGAGTCCGAAGTCCCTCCATCGTTTCTGTTTGCAAACAACAGTATTCAAACTGAGCGCCCTCCCTCTCAGGCTAATGGCCGCCTCTTTCTTCAGCCTATTCAGCTTCAAGCATCTCCTCCTAAAAGCCAAACCAATATTAACCCTGGTTTTCCAACATGCACCATCTAAAGCCCTTACCTTTTTCTTGGGTGCATCCGCCGTTTTATTCTCTTTTTTTTTCCCTTTGAGAGTTCGCGTGACTGGTGTCTGCCCCAATCATGAGCTTATTCCCACACAGCGTCATACCCTTAGCTCTGTCATTGGCTGCCGATATAAACAGAAATTTCCACCCAGAAATAGGGATGGGCGATATGGACTAAAAAATGTATCACGATAATTTCTCTTATTTATCATGGTAACGATAAGTGACGATAAAACCTATCAGCAAAATATTTTGTATTATAAATCTGTCACTAAATTCTGTCTTTAAAGCCCTGCAAAATACTAGAAGCCACTATGTCAATTAAGTTCAAGTAGTGCACCTGTATTGCAAAATTGTAGTGACACCAATCAAACAAATCTGAAATATGAGACCAAATTCCACATTTATTCAAACGATGCAAACAGCAAAACTAACTTGGCTTATAAAAACAAAGTAGTGCAACTGCAAACAAAACCTGATAAATTGTCATCTCACGATAAAAACGATAAATTCAAATTGTTATTGTGGGGAATTTCTTTGACGATATATCGCACACGATAAAATATTGCCCATCCCTACCCAGAAACATCCCGACCAGACCAAAACAAAGCTAAGGGGCGAATTGCAGGCAGGGGGGAGAGAGAGTTGCACTGGACGCGAGTAAAGGCCCAAAGGCACGGTTTGAGATGGATTTCACTTGCACAAGTCTAACGTTTATTTTCAGGGGGGAAATTTCCGACTCTACCTTAACTTAAAAGGCAATTTGCCTTAAAAGGCAAATCAACTCCTACCAGTGGTAAATTAGCACTAAAAATTCAACATTGAGTCCAGTGTAACGTTAAAGTTGTACTTCCATGGTCATTTCATTAATATTTCTGTGTTCTCCATTATTATTGAATGCATTCTGCATCGTTTCTGTTTAAAAAAACCTTCTGGTATCTTTGTATCCAGCTGTATTTGTATACTAGAAGAGAGGCTTGTGGTCCAACGGCAGCTTTTCCGGGTCCTTCTCATGAATTTCCGTCTGATTGGCTGCCTTCCATCAGTGTATGAAGGAAGCTCCGCCCTCCGCTCTTATTTCGTTACAGACAGGAAATAGAGCCGACAAACAAGTTTGTTCCATCATGCTAACAAACAGTTAGCTAATTAGCTTCTCAACTCTGAAGCTACAGTCGTGCTGTCTTCACTTCTAGTGTGTAGTGGAGGGTTACCTGCCTTCCAATGGACAGATAGAAACCCCACGTAGGATACGCTATTTGCAATGTATGTAGAAGTGCAAGGCTGTTCCCGATTCGCTCTTTTCTTCGTATTGTTTCTCTGATGAGAAAGCACAGCCGACTGGGGGGAACGCAACGCTAGCAAGTCAGCATGTGTAAGTAAACAAGGGGAAACCCTTCGTATTTCAGAAGGAGCAAGTTAAATGGGTTTTCAGTGGAAGGAGGCCTTTAACACTGTACAGGGCAGGACCATATGTAACCTGGCTTAGTGTTAAAATTGACTCTTTAAAGGCAGGGTGGATGATGTTTTCCAGGAGCATTTTTTACTATATTGCTTAAAGTCTTCTTTATACCCCAATTGCAGACAATTAATTAAATGTTCTGACACAAAAATTTTAAAAATGAATCACCTGTGGAACGTACAAGCCTGGAAAAACCCCTTCAAATGAAACGAGTTTCAATGGATGGGGTTGCGAACGGCCCAAACTGATTGATTGAATGATTATTATGTCCACCAAACTTGACTGCCGTTAGTCGTGCCCCACCCACCTCGCATGCTCGCATCTCACTGTGAGCATCTCATAGTGCAGATGAACCGAGACGAACATGGCTGCTTGCTACTCTTATCTATGCCGCTGTTTGCTCCTAAAAAGAAAAAAAAAAAAAAAACAGATGTGGATCAAGTCATGGAGGTGTTGGTGTTTTTCCAGGATCCCCTACCCTACCTTTAAGTGTTAAAAAGTTGCAAATGTGCATTCAGACGTTTAGAGAAAGTCAAACTGAGGTCACCTGGAAAGGTTTTAGGTTTATTCTGACATCACAAAACAAGCTAATACCTCTAACTATAGGGATGTATTATTCATATTGTACAAGTAGATCCATATTGGCTGGAAAGTAAAAGTGGGTCATCTAAGACTGAAGTCTGAATTCAGAAGCGGCTTCACCTCATGTCTGCAGTAAAAATGGATGCAGCCACTGCTGAGCCTCTCTCCAGACTTTTATGGAGCCTGGCTTGACGCCGTGATTCCTGCAGCTGGAGGCGAAGGCTAAATACACGTCTGAACTATAGGACTGGAAGCTGTGGAAGCATGAAGCTGCCAAGCCGACAGCCACTGGAACGAGGCTTTAAATAACAGAGACCACAGGCTGAACCACGGCTGAGTCATTACGCCGAAGCGCGTCACAGCTTCCACTCGTGGAGCAGGGCCGAGTTTCTGCCTCAGCAAAGACCTGCAGGAAAACACCGAGCAGGTCCGACTCGTTCTCCTAATGCTGGAAACAACACGCTGCCTCACTGCCGAGGTCACAAACTCGCACATCTGACCATCTACGCTGAAGAGCTGAACAAGGCCATGTCTGTCTTCTCCCGTCATTCCTCACAACCACAAACATCATCTCCCAGAAGTCGTATCCCTACCCACAGATGCACCGGGACCTGGATCAGGGCCTGGATTAGAGACTGGATTAGAGACCGGATCAGAGCCCTGATCACAGCCTGAATCAAGAACCGGATCAGGATGAATGTGGACCACATGGGACAACGTATACAAGAGGATGGGAATGAACCGGAGCCCCAGGGGCTGACTGAGGGGAGGAGAAGCCGGACCAAAATATAATCTCATTTCATAACATGTGGGCGTAAAAACCAATCAGATCAGAGAGGCGGAGTCACACAGATTAGGTGTTGAGAGGGCCGGAGTCAGGTAGACCAGGTGTTCAGAGAGGCGGAGTCAGGTACTCCAAGTGTTCAGAGAGGCGGAGTCAGGCAGAGGAGGTGTTCAGAGAGGTGGAGTCAGGCAGACCAGGTGGTCAGAGAGGCGGAGTCAGGTACTACAGGTGTTTAGGGAAGCGGAGTCAGGCACTCCGGGTGTTCAGAGAGGCGGAGTCAGGCACTCCATGTGTTCAGAGAGGCGGAGTCAGGCACTCCATGTGTTCAGAGAGGCGGAGTCAGGCACTCCATGTGTTCAGAGAGGCGGAGTCAGGCACTCCATGTGTTCAGAGAGGCGGAGTCAGGCACTCCAGGTGTTCAGAGAGGCGGAGTCAGGCAGACCAGGTGGTCAGAGAGGCAGAGTCAGGCAGAACAGGTGTTCAGAGAGGCGGAGTCAGGTACTACAGGTGTTTAGGGAGGCGGAGTCAGGCAGAAGAGGTGTTTAGGGAGGCGGAGTCAGGCACTCCAGGTGTTCAGAGAGGCGGAGTCAGGCAGACCAGGTGGTCAAAGAGGCGGAGTCAGGTAGACCAGGTGTTCAGAGAGGCGGAGTCAGGCAGAACAGGTGTTCAGAGAGGCGGAGTCAGGCAGAGCAGGTGTTCAGAGAGGCGGAGTCAGGCAGAACAGGTGTTTAGAGAGGCGGAGTCAGGCAGAGGAGGTGTTCAGAGAGGCGGAGTCAGGCAGACCAGGTGTTTAGAGAGGCGGAGTCAGGTACTACAGGTGTTTAGAGAGGCGGAGTCAGGCCCTACATGTGTTTAGAGAGGCGGAGTCAGGCACTCCATGTGTTCAGAGAGGCGGAGTCAGGCACTCCATGTGTTCAGAGAGGCGGAGTCAGGCACTCCATGTGTTCAGAGAGGCGGAGTCAGGCAGACCAGGTGGTCAGAGAGGCAGAGTCAGGTACTACAGGTGTTTAGGGAGGCGGAGTCAGGCAGAAGAGGTGTTTAGGGAGGCGGAGTCAGGCACTCCAGGTGTTCAGAGAGGCGGAGTCAGGCAGACCAGGTGGTCAAAGAGGCGGAGTCAGGTAGACCAGGTGTTCAGAGAGGCGGAGTCAGGCAGACCAGGTGTTCAGAGAGGCAGAGTCAGGCAGAACAGGTGTTCAGAGAGGCGGAGTCAGGTACTACAGGTGTTCAGAGAGGCGGAGTCAGGCAGACCAGGTGGTCAAAGAGGCGGAGTCAGGTAGACCAGGTGTTCAGAGAGGCGGAGTCAGGCAGACCAGGTGTTCAGAGAGGCAGAGTCAGGTACTACAGGTGTTTAGGGAGGCGGAGTCAGGCAGAACAGGTGTTCAGAGAGGCGGAGTCAGGCAGACCAGGTGTTCAGAGAGGCGGAGTCAGGCAGACCAGGTGGTCAAAGAGGCGGAGTCAGGTAGACCAGGTGTTCAGAGAGGCGGAGTCAGGCGGACCAGGTGTTCAGAGAGGCAGAGTCAGGCAGAACAGGTGTTCAGAGAGGCGGAGTCAGGTACTACAGGTGTTCAGAGAGGCGGAGTCAGGCAGACCAGGTGGTCAAAGAGGCGGAGTCAGGTAGACCAGGTGTTCAGAGAGGCGGAGTCAGGCAGACCAGGTGTTCAGAGAGGCAGAGTCAGGCAGAACAGGTGTTCAGAGAGGCGGAGTCAGGTACTACAGGTGTTCAGAGAGGCGGAGTCAGGCAGACCAGGTGTTCAGAGAGGCAGAGTCAGGTAGACCAGGTGTTCAGAGAGGCGGAGTCAGGTACTCCAGGTGTTTAGGGAGGCGGAGTCAGGCACTCCAGGTGTTTAGGGAGGCGGAGTCAGGCACTCCAGGTGTTCAGAGAGGCGGAGTCAGGCAGACCAGGTGGTCAGAGAGGCGGAGTCAGGCAGACCAGGTGTTCAGAGAGGCAGAGTCAGGCAGAACAGGTGTTCAGAGAGGCGGAGTCAGGTACTACAGGTGTTTAGGGAGGCGGAGTCAGGCAGAAGAGGTGTTCAGAGAGGCGGAGTCAGGTACTCCATGTGTTCAGAGAGGCGGAGTCAGGTACTCCATGTGTTCAGAGAGGCGGAGTCAGGCAGACCAGGTGTTCAGAGAGGCAGAATCAGGTACTACAGGTGTTCAGAGAGGCGGAGTGAGGTACTACAGGTGTTCAGAGAGGCGGAGTGAGGTACTACAGGTGCTTAGAGAGGCGGAGTCAGGCAGATCAGGCGTTCAAAAGAGGCAGAGTCAGGCAGATCAGGTGTTCAGAGAGGCGTAGGCTGCTGGGGGACGTCCCACTGGGCTCCACACTGTTGTCCTTCATTGTGTTTCTCTTCTTCCTCAGCAGGTCTCCCCGTTTAGATTTTTGCTGTTGG
This sequence comes from Atherinomorus stipes, assembly GCA_023101725.1. NCBI lineage: Eukaryota > Metazoa > Chordata > Actinopteri > Atheriniformes > Atherinidae > Atherinomorus > Atherinomorus stipes. The sequence continues at coordinate 157,283 of JALJCO010008895.1, forward strand.
TGGACCCTCTTTCGTGTCCTGTCCATGCTAACCGGTCCAGGAAGATGGACCTCCTTCCTCGTTCTGATGGAGGTTTTCCTTCCTGTTTCCGGTTCTTATGAAGGATCCTTTAGTTTTTTTTAGCTCTGCTGTATGAACACAGTCATAAAATGGACTAATGTGGATTACATCATGGATTCATTTTAACTGGATCATAACTGGTCCACAATGAAATGGACTGTAAGACCACTTGTTAATGAATGCTGTCCAAATAACGTTGGAATGATGGAATTTATAGACCTACAGCCAACTCGTATACACAGAAAAATCATAAACTGAAGTGTTCTGGTGATTTCTGCTCATGTTTGTGACTCATGCTTGGCTCATTTGATTTGATGTTTCATGGTCCAATCAGGAAAAAGATCTGCAGGCTGGCTGAAAAACTCCAAAACGCATCCATGATAGAAAAGCTACAACCTGCTTCTGAAGCACAGAAAGCTGAAAACAAACCCCTCCTTCAGCGCTCCTCCTGCTGGTGGAGTCTGACGGGAACGATGCGGGACACAGATCTCGTCCAGAAAGATGGAAAAACCGAAAACTAGAAGCAGAAAAACGACAACTAGACTGAGAGGAGGAGATAAACAACTCTGAAGAGACGAGGAGAAAAACAGGACATTCGTCACATAAAACCACTGAAAACAGAAGCTTCCCGCCCAGAAACATACACACCCTCCAAACCCAGAAAACACACACACCCACCAAACCCAGACAGTGGAACGTCTGACATCGTCTGCATCAGCTTGGGATTGCATTGAGGTGAGAGGAAGACCTGATGGAGGCAGGAGAAAGAACTCTCCTCCATCAGCAGCTGTCTGATCAGGCCGGACCCCAGAGAGGAAGGAAAAAACTGGTCCAGAGGAAACTGACATACATGCATTTTATATTTAACACTTTCCACTGAATAAATGTAAATAATCTTAAACCTGTACATTAGTTATTTGATAATTAAAAGAAGTTTAATCTTATTTTTGTTTAATTTACCTATTAATATAATCTATTAAAGTTTTAAAAGAATTTCTTTCCAGTACTTCTGTTCTCAAGTTTATTTTCCTTGCATTCAAGATATTAATGCAAACTGGACCATCATGTGATTTTCTTTTAAGAAACAAAAAATATCTGTATCGAAATAGATGAAAAAGTACTATAAACTGCTGGTATTGACAGGAAAAATTTTGGTATCACCCATCGCCAACTCCAAACAGAACTGGAATCATGTCTCATTCATGACCCAGAAGGCTCAGATTTTAGCTTCCAGCTCGGGATTTCTGATGGTCAATCAGATTACTGTAATCAGATTACTGTAATAATCTGATCTGATCTATGTGCATATCTGAAATACCTACAGATGTCTTATATTATTGGCCGATACTGGCATTAAAATGTGATAACATTATTTTCAGGCATTTTATTTAACTAAACGAAATAATGCGAGATCTTGTTTTGTTACAAACATTATGTTTGATATTGGCAGTTTACCTGGAGCCAGTTAACACCATTTTAAACTGTACTTTAGATATAAAGTCATGGATGGCAGAGAACTTTACAGCTCAACCAGGACAAGACTGAAGTTTTAATCATCGGTCCTGAAGACAAGGGAGAGATCATTTCATGCGAACTGCAGAATCTTAATCCCTCTCAGTGGGTGAGAAATTTGGGTGTTCTTATTGATTCTGAGCTGAATTTTATCCAACATATCAGAAATGTCACAGACAGGTTTTTATCATCTCAAAAACATCACCAGAGTCGGCCCATTTCTCTCTCTTGCCAGCACAGAGGTGCTGATGCTTTTATTTCTAGTAGAATAGATTACTGTAATGCCCTGCTCTCTGGTCTTCCTAAAAATAGCCTTTCTAGTTTACAACTACTTCAGAACTCAGCAGCACGAGTTCAAGGACCAGAGGGCAGAAACACATCACACCAATCTTAAAATGGCTGCATTGGCTCCCCGTTCGTTACAGGATTGATTTTAAGGTTCTTTTAGTGGTTTATAAATGTCTTCATGGTCTTGGGCCTTCTTATTTATCTGACCTGCTTTTAAATTATGAGCCCTCGCGGACCCCGAGGTCCTCAGGTACCGGCCTTCTGGTTGTTCACAATGTTCGGACCAAAACCTATGGTGAGGCAGCATTTTGCTATTATGGTCCCCGCCTTTAGAACAGCCTGCCTGAGGGCCTCAGGGCTGCAGAGACTGTCCATTTTTTTTTTAAAAAAACGGCTCAAAACCTACCTTTTTGGTTTAGCTTATAATTAGGTTTTATTCCTCAGGTTGGTCTTCTTAATCCTTTCATCTATTCATTTACTTATTCATCTTTTTAACCAGTTTATGGTTTTTATAATTCTGTTTCGATCACTGACCTCTTTTAATCAAGTGTATGATTTAGACGAATTCTTTTACGTATACTGGTCTTATTTCTTGTTGCTGTTTTAGGTTTTTAGGTTTTCTGATTTTTATTTTTAAATCTCTCCAGTGTGTTCCTCATGGGAATCCTCCATATGAAGGCCTATGCCTGCTTTAGCTTTGGGGTCGTCGCCGTGGTCGCTGTCCCTGTCCGGGTGGTCGGGTCCAGCACTGCAGCCTAATAGCTGTGGTGTGGGCCTGGTCTGCCCGGATCTGGGTGGCTGCCTGTGGCGGCGGCCTTTGTGGCAGTGAGGCGGGGTGGGCCCTGATATGGATGGACCCCCAGAATATCGTTCCTTCACTGGGTGCCAAGACATGTCTTGTCTTTGGGATCATCTGTTATTAGAGGGTGGGGGTAATTTAATTGGTGTGCATATGAGAGAGAGTATGGGCGCATTCAGAAAGCATAGTCTGAGAGTCTCGGTCCATTTGGGGACTCGGTTCGGTTGGGGACAGGGGTGATCGTCCGGACAGAGATCGCGTTCATTTTGCACTATTGCCAAACGAGCCAAGAATGAGAATCTCAGGTGGCGCTGCTTTCAGATTCACCGTAGGCGAGGACAAGACGCACGTACAAGAAGGTTCTTACAACTTCTGTTTCCTCCACAAAGCGACATTATTTTTGTACGAGGAGCTGGATATGATTTCATCAGATCAAATATCGATTAAAGCTTTTACTTCCTCGTAACTCCACGTCTGACCACGAGCCATCTTTATAAGTACTGCAGTCCCACACGTGTATTTGTTGTCGTAGCGTTTACCCACGTTGTCCAACGTTTTACCCACAATGCCAATGCATTCTGTAGTCCACTTCCTGTCTTTGGTTCACTTGAATCGGACCGAGACCTGCGTTTGCAGGCGGGACTGAGTCCGGTTGTTTGTTCCGGATCAGAGTCCGTTTGCGCATTCACAACTCCCCTAAACGAAGCGGACTTTCCGAGCAAACGGACTCTGATTCCAATCAAAAAAGCTTTGTGAATGCGCCCTATGTATGTGTGCATGTATGCAAAGGTGTGTGTTGTTTGTTTGAGATAAACTTGGGGGACTGTTGATGTATTGTTGTTTTTAATATGTGAAGCGCTTTGTAAAGCTGTCATGCATGAAAAGTGCTATATAAATTAAATTTGATTGATTGATTGGATATACCGATATCTTCCAACTCTTATATCCAATATCAAAAGATACCGATCTATGCAACTGTGAGGTTGCATCTCTCATATTCTGAGAACTACAACTATATTCTGCTCTGAGAGCAAAGATCCCAGAATAGCCTTATCTCAGCAATACGTAACTGAACGAAGGCC
>JALJCO010008896.1:0-69506 GCA_023101725.1 Atherinomorus stipes
GGCCCAGCCAGAACCCTGACTTAAACCCAACTGAGCATCTCTGAGAGACCTGAAAATGGCTGAACACCACCGTTCACCATCCAACCTGACAGAACTGGAGAGGATCTGCAAGAAGAACGCAGAAGATCCCAAATCCAGGTGTGGAACACTTGTTTCATCATTCCCAAGCAGACTCATGGCTGTACGAGCTCAGAAGTACTTCTACTCAGTACTGAGCAAAGTACTGAATACTTATGACCATGTCATATTTCAGTTTTTCTTTTTTAAAGCAACCTTTACGGATGTTGCATTTCAGAAAGCAAAGCAAGATTATTTGAATATAAACGGTCCTGCCTCACTCCTAAGACACCCCCCCCCCCATTCCCTCTGCCTCCCAATGCAGAAACAAAGGTCTGACAGGCAGGTCCTTCAGCCAATCCTAAGGGTGCACCCCACTTCAAGGATTGGTTGGCGTTTACATTGAATATTTAGAGATTGGAATAGTCCTTTATTTTGATTAATGGTGGGTCTGTCTTGTATTTCAGTGTTCCATTACCTCATCCATCATTTTACCCTGTTGAAAAAATAGTGCAACAATGCAACATCTGTAACGGTTGCTTTAATAAATTTGCAAAAATTTCTACATTTCTGTTTGAAATGTAGAGTTTGAAAAGATGGGGTGCTGAGTGTACAAGAATGAGAAATAAAATGAACTTTTTTGATTTTGGCAAATGGCAGCAATGACACAATGTGAAAAGTTTTAAGGGGTCTGAATACTTTCTGTACCCACTGTGTGTATAAATACAGTTATATATATATATATATATAAAGTCTGTAAATTATGCTGAGTGGGGGTATTGACCAACACACCTGATGTATCGGTCTATCCTCGATACATACACATACACCCGTATATGTAGTTGGGTGAAATAACCAGACAAATCAAGAGTGAAGGAAGCAGGTAGGAAAGAGAAGGGAAATATGAAGGATATGGAACCCCCTTCAGTGAAATGGAGCGCGCTCATTGTTTCTCCTCAAAGAGGAGCAGCTGCTCCAACGTTTCCGCCTCACTTCACCAACATGTGCTCACTCATGGCCTCAGAAGCGACACACACTCAGAAACTGTCCTCACAAAACCAGCAACGTTCACCCAAACACGGTCCGCAGGGGACGGTGACTAATGCTGCAGACGCCATGTTATTCTTTCACTTAATACACCAGCGGCAGCGGCGATTATCTGCCACACTTCCTCCACCGTAAACACAAACAAGCCGATGTCAAAGCACCTCAGAGCGGAGGAAACGGAGCGCTCCGCTCTCGGCCCAGACCAGGCCTTGCCCCGGACACCACACTGTCCATGGGAGCAGATCCCGTCCCCAGCAGGACAACACTGACCTACAAAGTTAAACAGAAGTCAGTAATGAGGTCAGCTGATGTCCTGTGAGCAACGCTCAGACTTTCATCAACAATAACCCAAAAATCTGATAAATCCAGCCAGGTTTCCTCCATTTTCTGAGCCTGAATTATTGATGCTCCTCTATAATTCACAAGCATCAAATGTGGAGAAAAGCTGGGCCCAGCTGGTGAAAGTGAGGAGGAGGAGGGGGGACATTCACCTCCAGACTCTGCCTCAACAAACCAGCTTTCCTTCCTCATCATTATTCCCGACGTGGGGACATGGAAAGGAAAGCCGGGCGCTCCGGTCGGGGAATGGCGGCAGCCTGCTTCCTCTCCTGGAATGCCAGCATGATGCACATTGGGAGGAACTGGGCTGGAAAATCAATGACTGCAGCACAACCCAGAAAGCTCTGGCAGCCAGTGAGCGCGCTCCCTCCGCAGTCACATGTGCACCAAAACCTCCACCGACCGGAGACTTTACCCAGAAACACGTCAGGTTCAGGACCGGCCTCACGTCCATCATGTTACCACGGCGACGGGTGCAGGCGAGCCAGCGTGGTTCTGAATCGGCAGCATTAACGTTGGAACAGCCGGCCTCCAGCAGACTTATCTGCAGGATTTTCTCCCACTCAGCCACAAGAGCATTACTGAGGCTGGTCTGATGTGGATCAGGCCTGACCCGCATCTCAGCAGACCGGTTCATGTCAAAGGTCTGAGGCGGGTTAACGTTGCGCCACCATGTCAGAAGCAACGTGACACAGCATTTCATCCTGCACCAAGAGACCTGCTGATCCAGCATCCACTGGTCTGGTCTGTCCAGCATGAGTCCAGAGGTCTGGATCCGAAGATCTTTTATCTCCTGCAATGCTCCCAACAACCCATACTGGTTCATACTGGTTCAGTCTTTTCCTAACTGGACTGTCATGAACTTAAATGTCTAACATGCAGGTCTGGAGAGTGAGATGGCAATCTGGGGTTGTTGCAGTGTCAAATAAATCAAATAAAAAAGAAGGCCGTTAGTCTGAACAAATGAATTTTTGTCACCCAAGGAAAGCCGATTTCCAGCATATTGCTGCCTTGTTCCAACGGTGAACCAGATCCATCAAAACCCACTTTTTCCTCCTTATTTACAAAGTTTCTGCTCATTTTCAAGCCTTAAATTTAAGTTTTTATCATCCAGCTTCCAGAAACAAAGTTATTACTGCTGCTATTTAAAAATCCCAGTTAGATCCATCACAACCCCATTTATCCTCCTTATTTATGGAGAATCTGACAGTTTTCAAGGGTTTATATTTATTATTGGGTACAAAAACAGTAATTCTACTACTGGTGCCATTTGAAATATCCAATAACTGGCGGCTTTACCATCTCAGCCACCCACATCCAGGCCAGAGTTGCACTATAAATCTCTAGCTCTGCTGATGAGAAGTAGGTGATTCTATTTTCATTATTTCAAATTGAAAGTTAACTTTATTGTCAAATGTGCCACATGTTAGTCATACAACACAGATGAAATTACAGTCCTCTCAAACCCATGGTGCATATAAGAAAATATAATAAACTATAAGATAAAAATATAAAAAGATAGGAATCCGCTCGGATAGCCTAGTTAAAACACTAAAGAAGATTACAAATTTACAAATGGGTTGGCAGTGGACAATGTGAATGGTATTGCAATCCTAATGTACGAAGTAGTGCAAATATGACAGTGCAATATCAATGTAAATGATGTAACTGTAGCATGTAACAGTAAAGTTTGACAATGTAACAACACAGTGGTCCTGCACTGCACTATTTCTCTCATATGATCGTCATTCTGAAGGGCTGCCTGAGTTTTAACTCCCCTTTTTTTGTTAATCTTTTAGTATCTCAAAATCTTCTGCAGAATATTATGCTTCATTTATCCTATTTAATATTTCAATATCATTTTCTACTTTACAGTTTCTTTCAACTGCTTCCTGCCGCTGGATAACATGAATTTTCTGGGCTATGGAAAGAATAACAAGTCATCAACATGATTAATAAAGGTTTTTAGTGAATGTTGATTATCTGTTGTCTGGTTTTAAGAAGGTGTGATGAAACCAAAAATGTATTAATGAGCAATAATGCAATAATTTAGCCCATTTTTATGACAGTGAATAACATTTTTTAGATAACAATTTCATAAGTTTTAACGTTGTGAATAAAGATTGTAAAAAAAATGGACGTAGTATCCGGTCACGTCTGGATGTTTCCCATCATCACCATCTTACTGTGTCACGTGTGTCGTCAGTCTCAGAAATTACTAAAATTGCCCCTTGGTTGTGTGCTGGTTATTACATTTTCATCCAATGACTTTTATTGATAAAATGTGATAACCTATTGGGTCAAAAACGTCAATCCAATCCACTTTATTTACAGAGCAAATTTAAGTCAGAACATGTCTCCAAAGTTCTGCACATAACAAAATACACAGCAGTACAAATAAAATGAGATAAGAACAACATGTGTTGCTCTGTATGACATCAAATTTCACTTTTCTGGGGTTTTGGGTGTATAACATGATCTGTTGTGCACTGATGAGGCCATGTGAATGTCCAGAGTGAGAATCAAAGTTCCTGTTTATGGTCTGTCAGCTTTGTCTCTCTGCTCAGAAACAGTTGAATCAGACAGCAGGCTATCATTCTACGTAGTTCTATCATTCTACGTAGTTCTATCATTCTACGTAGTTCTATCATTCTACGTAGTTCTATCATTCTACGTAGTTCAGTTGCTCCAATTGGAGAACACTATCAAGCAAACAGCCCCCCGCCTCTCTCCTTCCACCCTCCGCTTCGCTCTCCCCCCTCCCTCGCTGATTCAACTGCATGAGTGGAGCTGAGTAACTGCTGTGCAGTCAGGTCTGGGTTTTCAAACAAATGGATTTAAAAGCAAACTTCTGCAGCAACACTGAGGGAGGGGCCACAACCTTGTCATTACCTGTAAGTTTATTTATTTTCTAAATGCTGTCTTGTCTGATAAACGTAGCTCACACTGTCTGAAGTGCCCATGTTGCTAGCAGTTAGCCTTTAGCAAAGTCCAACCGCAGCTTGACCTAGATTCTCCAAATAAGGTCATAGCCAAATAAGGTGTAGCCAATCAAAATGAAATCAACTTGGTCTCTGGGTAAAGCTGCATATCATCACCGCACCCAACTCTTTTACTGAGGAAGTGAGGTCTGGCAGTTCACAACAACTCCCCGCTGTAAAAAATGCCATTTTTTTCTTTGTAGTATTTACATTTGCAGTAATGTCAACTACATAGACTAGTTTTTACTGCTATGTCATCACTCCTTTAAAACAGTAAAACAAGTTATGTATACAGTTGATGAAATCTCTCGTGTCTTCATCTGAAACCAAACGTGGTCCGGCGGCCGTCACAGCCCACTGGTGCACAACTGAAATGTTTTTTTGCAGCCTTCTCAGTGGCACTGAAGCCCCAAACAAGGGTCACGGCCCCATGATTAAAAATCACTGGCCTGGGGGGGTGTGGGGGCAAATCTACTTCTGTTTGGGGCCTCTATAGAGCTAATCCAGCCCTGGGCACGTTACTACGTTATTGGCTTTATTACATTTACATTAGTGGTAGCTAAAATGCTAAAAGCTGTTTTCAAATCATGAAGCTCCGTCAGTTTTCATCGATTTAAACGTTCAAGTTCCAAGAAAGCCATTAACGCCCCAGTCCTGGAGGAGCAATAAATCCCTGAATAAATAATGAGGTTGGAACATGTGTGCATGGATAAGTTGGCCCCTCCGTGAACGTGTGAACCGGTTTGTGGTGGACTGACCTGCAGCAGGAGCTCGCCTTCGGGGATCCTGTTGTCTGCTGGTCCCGCTTTGTCGTCGCCGTCGTTCACCCCGTTGCGACTGCTCAGCGCCACTGCAGACACACACAGATACGTTTCAGTCCCGTCACCATGTTTGACTGTCAGAGCGACTCATGCTCAGCGCGCCGTGCACGCGCCTCCTGCAGCTCATGAAACTTTCAACACAATCTGAAAGTCTGATCCCCAAAATGCACAAGTTTTACATTTCAAACATGATTATGTCATATTTTCTCTGACATCAGTCATAAAATACCAAATAAACACGTTACTTCATCTTGGTATTTCAGTCTGTTGAATAAAATATGATGGTAAATACAACATGAACGTTGCCTTGAAGCTGCTTTAGGCCTGAGCTGACAAGCTGAATAAAACGAGACAGTTCCTGATAGTTGAAGCTGCACCGAATCACAGTTGGAATACTTTGCAAATAAAAACAGAATCAAATAATTTCCTAATCTTTTCAACCCTTATTTCATTTCCAGTAGAACTTAAACCACAAATTACTACAGGTTACTACGGATCACGGTTGATCCGTGATCCATAAGAACCCTCTCCATGGTTATTTGGCTTTCTCTGACTGAGGAAAGCAGATTTCCAGACAGACAGACTCATCATGGAAAAATGATTTTTTTTTATCCCCCCAATAAAACAAAAACCAAAAACAGAGCCAGGTTCTGGTACGCTGCAAAAACTCAAGTCTTAGCAATTATATTTTTGTCATTTCTAGACAAAATATCTCATCACACTCAAAATAAGACAAAATTACTTAAAGAGAAACACTTTGGTAAAATATAAGATCTTGTTTTAAGGCAATGCATTTTAATTCAAGAAATCTTCTCAAGAAAATTTTGCTTGTCCCATTGGCAGATTTTTTTTTTTGTTGCTTGTATTAAGCAAAAAGATTCTGCTGGTGGCATGAGCAAAATTTTCTTGATTAGATTTGTGAAATGAGATGCATTGCCTTAAAACAAGATCCCATATCTTACAGAAATGTTTCTCTAAATAATGTTGTCTCATTTTGACTGTGATGAGATATTTTGACTAGAAATGAGAAAAATATACTTGGTAAGATTTGACTTTTTGCATTGTAAGAGTCAGCTTAAATGATCTGTATTTTGAGGATAACGTTGTATAATATGAATGTTCATCTCTCAGATATAAATCACATTGGTTGGTCATTTGCCTTTTGGTTAATAGAACAAAGAGAGAGAGAGAGAACTTAAAGGATAACTTTCTTTTTTTCAACCTGGACCTTATTTTTAGGAGTATATACGTGCATTTACTCACGGTAACATTTCTACATCTTTTTGACTCCTTGGGAAGATATTGCATTGACTCGCCCTTCAGTGTACATCAGTAAAATGGTGGAGACGGGGCAGCTTCTCTGTGAGACATTATATGCTGCAACACTTGATTTCATTAATGCTTTAAGTAGAATGAACGAACGAATGAGTACTATTGCCCTGTGAGTCCAGAGTTTCGCAAATCATGTTATTGTTGTTGTCTGGGTTGCGAGCTGTTCTTCTCAGCTGTACTACGGAAGCGCTTCGTGAATGCACAGCCCCAAGAGATGCGTAGTGAGCAGTTGTTGTACGGTGGTTTAACCAGGCGGTTAAAAAAAAAAAAAAAAAAATGTCCACTTTGGTTACTGCAGTATGAATGCAAAACCAAGCAAAGAAAGTTATGACAATTTATAAAAAAAAAAAAAAAAAAAAGAAAAAAAAAAAAAAAAAAAAAAAAAAAAAAAAAAAAAAAGAAAAAAAAAAAAAAAAAAAAAAAAAAAAAAAAAAAAAAAAAAAAAAAAAAAAAAAAAAAAAAACCCCCCCAAAAAAAAAAAGAAAAAAAAAAAAAAGAAAAAAAAAAAAAAAAAAAAAAAAAAAAAAAAAAAAAAAAAAAAAAAAAAAGAAAAAAAAAAAAAAAAGAAAAAAGAAAAAAAAAAAAAAAAAAAGAAAAAAAAAAAGAAAAAAAAAAAAAAAAGACTAAAATCCGTCTGAGATCGCGTTCACGTTGCATTTTTGCCAAACGAGCCAAACGGGCCAAGAGTCTCAGGTGGTGCTGCATTCAGACGTACTGTACAACGAACAAGAAGGTTCTCACAACTTCCATTTCCTCCACAAAACGACATTATTTGTGTATTTATGAGGAGCTGGGATGTGTTTTCACCAGACCAAATATCAATTAAAGCTTTTACTTGTCACTCCACGTCTGACCACGAGCCATCTCTGTAAGTACTGCAGTCCCACACGTGTGTTTCCTGTCGTAGCGTTTACCCACAATGCCTAACGTTTTAGCCACGCCAATGCAATTCTGTAGTCCACTTCTGTATTTGGTCCACTTGAATCAGACCGAGACCCGCGTTTGTAGGTGGGCCAAGTCAGCATGTTTGTTCCGGATCAGAGTCCGTTTGAGCATTCACAACTCCCCCAAATGACGCGGACTTTCCGAGCAAACGGACTCTGATTCGAATCAAAAAAGCTCTGTGATTGCGCCCACAGTTTTCCGTGTGGGACGAGGCCGTGACGTTGCAGCCGACTATTGATTGTGCACCGCGTCACTTACTAGCAAACAGATATGAACCAGATATGAACACAGCGGGTGTTTTGAGCGTGCATCATGTCAGATACTGTAAAGAAACGCAGGGAAACATTACTGGAGGAAGAGAGGAAAAGAAAGAGAGGAAGGGACAGAACAAGAGTCAAGATAAGACTGTCTTTTACTGGCTGGAGTGAATCACAGTACAGGTACGATGAAGATGGATGCTAGTTTAACCGCCGATAGGGAGAGCGTCACTGAGAAAACTGCTAAATGTTCTGTTGTGGTCTTCAAAGTTGACCGGTCACAGTTTGAACGCACCCATAGACTCTGCATATAAACCTGACGCCCAAATTGAATTTGGTCTGAACGTCTGATTACTGGTGGAAAAGGCATTTTTACTAAAAACCTGCCATATGACATCTTTCCTCTGGCTGACTAATGTCCCCAATCAAATAAACATTAAACTAAACGGTTGCGATGGGAACATCCTGACTCCTGACCCAGGAGGAACAAACAGTCGTGTAAAAGGGTCAAATGTCCTCCATCTTTCTATTGCTGTCATCAGGTACATTAAAATAATTAATAATCAATAAAAAAAAATGTAAAATCAGACTTCTTCAGAAGTTTGGGGTTTATGTTAATGAACTTGAGTGTTAAAAGTGTGGACGAGTTTATTTTACGGTGGGACCCCTCTTCAGTCATCCTGTCCGTAAATCTGTTTTAACTGGAAATAATTTCAGGACATTTTCTGACATTCTTTGACGAACAACAAAACATTGGTGATCATCAGATCAATCAGCGACTGATCGTAAACATTCTCGTCAGTTGAAGCTAATCCTGACAGTTACTCCTCTTCATTAAGTCAGGTGATGATCCTCGCTGATATCCTGAGAAAGAGAGCAGCGATCAGGGATGATTAATCTCCGACCCCCGCTGGAACGCCGCGCCACGACCCGTGACGACCTCTGAACCTGAGGGTGACGTACGATGTGATTGGATGACTGATTCTGGGTCAGAGCTTTTGTTTCCTGGCAAACGGGGTTAACAAGGGGTCCATCTGAGAGGTGGTGCGGAGCTGGGAGTGTCGGAGCGAACACAGGGAGGCAAACCGGCTTTGAGCTGGAAGCCGATGGGGCTCAGATTTTACACGGGACACGGCTTTGGTCCGACACCCCTGACCTTATTCCCAAACAGACGTCTCGGATCAGCTTGATGTGGGGCCACGAGGACGGAGTCGGACAGCCTCTGCCGTGGTGAGGAGATGATGTGGAATATGAGGCGGAGTTTGGGGCGACATGTGGGTGCTGCTCACAGCTGGGAAACATAATCAGAAGCATGAATAACTGGATTAGCTCTTATCCTGCTGGACGCTTCACAAGCCGTGAAGGCACAACATCCTGCTTCTTAGTGTTGGAGACAAAACTCACAGCTGTCAAAGACAATTCGTGATCAACCAATGATCAACGTCCAAGAAGTCTACGACGTTGTTTACACGTCTGCATATAAAATAAAACATCAAATATCTTCCAGTGAGCCTTCTAAGAATGTACTGTAATAGTTTTCACTGATAATTATAAGAACTTTTTACGTTTGAGTGTCTTTCTAAACAAGACAAGTCCTCCTCCGCTTCGACACCGCCCGTCATTAATCACCACTCCGCAGCAGGTGATCAGCTGATTTTAGGTGGTGCTAAAGAGAGCTTTTGTCAGCAGCTAGCAACTACCAGCTTTGACGTCAACACCAGCGGCAAATTCAAATCGCGTACTGTAGAGAGCGCGCTCCTGTGGCCGATTCTGGTGTGACGAGAGAGCCCGCACTCAAAAACGAAGCCACTTTCACTCTCCGGAGTTTCTGGCATGTTTTAACTGAGGTCCTGTTCCAGTACACGTGTTTTAACATGAGAAAAGTGGGATTTCCTTTAAGAAAAAGGTTTCTAAAATGTGTAGTTCAGATCACTTTGGTCTGTTTTCTATCAAATGTCTTTGAAAGTATTTTTCTGGATGGATTAGATCAGGGTACCCCCTATCTACTGCTAAATAATCTTTGTTAGAAAAAGACAGTATATGGGCCTAAAGTTTAGGCACACTCCCATTAAAGATGGAAAAAAATATATCAGCTGTAAGTGAAATAAGCTGAAATTGACAAAAGTGATTATCAATAAAAACTTAGGAAAATCATGAAATTGATTTGAATTGTGGTTCAACAGAAATATTAAGAACAAACAAACAAATAAAGCACGACGGGGCTCCTGAACGATAATACTATTGAGCAACACTTTGAGTCAGACGCTGCAAGCAGGTGTTTTCTGTGACGTCCAATCAGACGTCTGCACCTGCTGACAGGTATGTTGGTCCGCTGTTCATGAGCAAGGCGCTCTAATTTGTCTGGGACAGTTTGTTTGTTTTTTGTGCAATTATTTTTTAAAACCACAATTCAAAATCAATGTTAATATTAATTTACTAAATTATAATTTAGTAGTTTCTTTTACTAAATTAGAAAATATTTTTATATATTGTTACCTTTTCAGATTCTTGTTATTTGAATTACTACTGTGAATTTAAGCATTTTCTTTAATGGGAGCGTGTCTAAACTTTGCAGGCCGTACTGTACATAGCGCTTAGTCATCGGCTCACAGTGTAAGTTGTGGTTTCTTCAAACATTTCAACAAGAGTATTCATAATATTTCTAAACAACTTGTTCCAGAAAAATGTCCTTGCATGGTTCTGGAACATGTAGTAATGTTTGTGGTTGTACTAACAACCAGAGGAAGTTAAATCTGTGGCAAAAACAAGCGCAATGTGTAGAACATGCACCTCGGTTTAACAGAGAGAGGCTGCGGGGCTCAAGACTGACACTAAAACATCTACATCTGCTTTTAATAAGACTGTATCCCACCTCCTTCACCAAACCTCCACCACCACGAACAGTCATCCTCAAAACTATTCATACCCTAAAACTGAAAAGAGAAAAAGAAAATCAGCTGTGAAATATGATGAAATTGACAAAAGTAATAAACAAAAATTTTTATGAAAATCATGACATTGATTTTGAATTGTGATTTGAAAGAAATATCAGAAACAAATACACAACAAATATAACAAGTAAACAAGCATGAAAGGGCGCCGAAGCTAAAATGTTGTAGAGCAACATTTGGGGGCAATCACTGCAATCAGGTGTTTTCTGTCATGTTCAAAAAGACGTCTGCACCTGTTGACAGGTATGTTGGTCCACTGTTCATGGGAAAGCTGCTCTAATGTGTCTGTGACGGTTTTGTTTGTTTGTCTGTTTGTGTTAAATTAACATTTCCAACCACATCTGAAAAGCAATATTGCATATCACTGAATCATAATTGGGCTGCACAGTGGCGTGGTGGTTATCACCGCAGCCTCACAGAAAGAAGGTCACTAGTTCGAGTCCCAGCTGGGGAGGGGGTTCGAACAATTCCAACCGTGGCCTTCCTATGTGGAGTTTGCATGTTCTCCCCGTGTATGCGTGGGTTCTGTCCAGGTTCTCCAGCTTCCTCCCACCATCCAAATACATGATGTTAGGTTAATTGGTTACTCTAAATTGTCCCTGGGAGTGAATGTGAGCATGCGGGGGTCAATTTATTTTGTAACTCATCACTTTAGATGTTATTTAATGTTAAAATTACACATAATTAGGGGCATGTCCTTTTGATTGACAGGCGGCCCTGCCTTTGTCCATCTTAGTATTTTTCGGGAGTGACGACACACGCAACATGCCAAGATGGTGACAGTGGGGAATTCCCAACTGGCTTCACTTTCCCCTCTTCAGACGTAACTGGATACTACTTCCAGTTTTTTTACAGTCTTTGGTAAAGAATAAGGGTGTGAACAAAATATCGATGTACTGAAATATCACAATATTTTGTGCTGCGATATCATATCGATATTAAAAACACTGTATGAATATTTTTACAAATGAAATCTCGCAAGATTTCATCGTTCTATCACAAAATCCTGCGAGATTCTGTCGTTTTATTAAAAAAATTTGCACGATTATAAAAATTTGCTGCTTTGCACTGATATTCATGTGCAGTCTGCAGGTTCAGGTTAAAATCTGTGTCCAGGTTTTCGTAGACCAAACAATTATTACCTCCAAGGAAGCTATGTTTTTGGTAGCATTGGTTTGTCTGTACAGGACGGATTGACCGGAAATTTTCACCAGCCATGTGCCTCAGCGCAACGACGAACCCATTAAATTTTCGTGGTGATCGGGATCACCTTCTGGATCCAGCAATTTTTTGAAGGATCACTGTGAGATCGGACAAATTTTGGAATTTTTGCATATAACTCCAGACAAATGGCCCGAGTGTTTGGTAAAAAAAATTACAAGAAAGGATCTCAATGAGTTCTGTAAAGTTTCGAAAGTTGATCTGGATTCAGAGAAAATTCTGGATACTATGATCCAGAACACACAAAAATAAGGGAGTTGTTGGAATTTTCAATGCGGAAAGGTAACAAATGAAGATACAGACATGCAACTAACACCAGATTGTAGCCAAGACTGCTGAATCGGGAGTGTGTCAATGTCAATGGAATTGACGCATCTTCAACAGCAACAGGGCTAGATCAAGAAGAACACCGCCATTATGGAAATATCAATTTTTGGAAATATCTATTGAAATAATAGTGAAACGAGCATGATTCCAGATGTTATTGGTATGTTTTCATGGTCAAGAAATCCAGTGATGTTGATTAAATGAATGCAGGAGTATAAGTTTTTGTTGTGAATCACAATATTAAGGGGACATGAGGTTCTTGGCGGAGGTCTGCGCTCTCCGAGTGCTTTTGTAGTTTGAGATTATGATGCACTGACTAAAATGTTGATTTTTCATATGCACTACTATGTGTTTTCATATACTCCTTTGAGAAGAACCACTGTGCACTTTGTTTTACTCTTTTAATTATTTCACATGAATTTCTGTCATTTATGTGAAATTGACTGACAATATTTTGTTACTCATCTCAAATGGAATCAACTTGGTCAATAAATTTGGAATATCTTCAGTGACACATATTGTATTGTGGATTAGATTTATTGCAAAATCGCCATATCGTGATATTATCGTTATCATAGGCAAAATATGATAGTATCGTATCATATCGCGAGGGGGTGATTCCCCCCCCGAGTTAAGACCACATCGCTGTCTGCATCTGAACCGTGGCCCTCACGCTGTCTCCCGTCTACATAAACCTGCAGATTCTGATGAGCAACCATTTGAGAGCAGCATGCAGAAGAAATCTGCTTCATCTCCCAGTTGAACACGTTTCCAGATCTGCACCCCGCTGATGTGATTGTCTTCTCTCGTCTTGTGCTGAGATTGTTCGGTTTTATGTCTGTGGAGGAGCTCATGCAGATCTGAGACTCAGCACTGAAACACCGGAGGTCTGTAATTGTATTACTGTAGGAACTTTCCGCGACAGTGAGCGTGGCTGCAGCTGTTATTGATGCTCACTCTGAGGCACCCATTGTTTTCACCCACTCATCCAAACATTTTGCCATCGCTCCTTCTTACAATTCCCAACCACAGGGAAAGGAAATGTGTGATGTTACGTTCACGCTGACGTGCTCTCTCTCTCGCTGCGGCTGTGTGGCATAAACATTTCAGCTGCACGTCGCAGCTTTTCACATCAAAACCAGGTAGCAGCAGCATCAACAGAGTAATCCAGCCAGGAAAAGTGGGCCAACACAAAGCCTCATGGATGGCCAGAGGAAGACAAAGAGCAGATCTTATTATCAAGCTTCAGTGAGCGCGTGTGTACATAATGAAAAATTTAAATTCTCACAGCACTCACATGTATGACTGTAACAGCCAGAGGCATTTCCGGTGAATTAAATAGAACAGCTTGACTTTCCCATACAAGCTTATCTTAGCATAACAGAGCGTCGAAGTTAGGAAATAAGAAAAAGCCCTGACGTGACGGGTCAGCCCGCACATGACACCATCGTCCTCCTCCTCCTCCTCCTCCCATTGCCCTGTCCAATTCAATTCAACTCAGTTTCATTTCCGATGCAGCGTAATTCACCACCGAGTTGTTTACCCGGCGCAGTCAAGAGCCTTCAGTGTAACGGAGACACCCAACGTTCCTCCCAGCAACGTTTCACGCCGCCGGGAGGGGAAATACATTTAAACCGAAAGGAAAACAAAACTCACAGATGCTCAGAGGGGTCGGAGTTGGAGCAGCCGAGAGAAATTCAGCGTAATTACAGTCACACAATGTTAATTATTCTCTGATTCAAATGCACAGAATGTCAAATATGTTCAGGATCTTACAGCCAATGTGAATCCCAACATGCTAAATGTCAAAAGCACAGTTACCATGTTTATGTTGCTGCTAACTGAGGCACAAGTCACAAGTAACCAAGGGAATTGCTACACGAAGGGCTCAACTAGGGCAGTGCCAACCTGGGGTCTGGGTGGTTCCCCGAAGAACTGGGGGGTCCCAAAACTTTGACTGTTCAGAGCCAAGGTGATCACAATCAAGTCCACCCAGAGATGAGGATCGCTGTGTCAGCTTAAAGTTGTGAAGTTAATTCATTAGCATAGGTTCAGGAGCAGGACCACGCCTCACCCACACCTGCCTCCAATCTCACTAATCACCGAGCAGCCTTAAATACTCGCTCACCTCATCGACTCAGTTACTCGTTCTCTCAACGACCCTCCCTTTACTCTCTGAGCATTTCCTCTTTACTTTCCCTTTTGCCTCGTCAGCCTGCTTCGTTGGGCCTTCCTCCATCTGCTGCCCCTTCCTAGCCCCCCCCCCCCCCCTTCTGTTCCTCCCTTCTCCTTCTTACTGTCCTCCTTCTCTCCCATCATCTGACCGTCTCCACCATTCTTGTTCCTTGTCTGCTTCCTTCTCTTCTTTTGGGTTTCATCTGAGGGGGGGTTCCCTAAGTCGGACTCACTACCGAAAGACTACACCCCCACACTAGGTCTTCCTCCGGCTCATCATCAGATCACATTCTTTCATTCGTTCAATAAATCATCAATCAATCAATCCGTCATCATCATCATCATCATCATCACTCATTTTGTTGACTAACTTGTTAACCAGTACCAAAGTGGTCCCTAACTTCAATTTTTAGGAGCGCAAGCAGAAAATTTAGGGGCGCACACCAAAATCAACTTGCAAAGCAAATATTCACATTTCCTCTAATTTCCGCTGTATAACTGAAGAATAAATGCAGAAATTACAATGTTCACAGGTCACCGCACGTTTTATGTTTCAGACCGGCTCTGTGTTCACTCAAAGTGTCACATTTAGTTGTAGGTGCCAGTTTTATCTGCAAATGTGTGGGTAGTGGTGTAACGGATCAATAACCTCACGATTCGGATTAATGTTTTTGAGTCACGGACTGGATCAGTTTTCGGATCAGCAAAAAAGAGAAAAGTTCATGACGAATTTACCTCTATTTTTTTTATTGAAGTATTTTTGCCCATTAATAACACTCAACTCAGGACTCATTCCACTCAATTGTATAAAAATTAATTAATGATAAGGAATTTTACCTGGGAGCTTCTAATTCACCGAGCCTCGCCTCCAAGGCTACAAACAAGCTACATTTGTTAGTACGCACCATTATCACTAAAGGAGGCAGAGGTGTAGCTAAACATGAAGCACACCGATCACGAAAAGAGAGTGGCAGAGGGAGGAATAGCGGAGAGCGGAGGAAAAGCGCTAGCAGCCATGCTAGCAGAGAGAGCTAACAGGCGTAGCAGATAACAAGAACTAGAGAATCCCAAAAACAGAGAACTAGTGAGGAAGTGTGTTTAAGCGTTATACGTTGTGAAAGGCCAAACGGTGAATGGTATAAGAAAAATAAGCAACTAAAGGGCAGAAGAGAGAGCTAGCCCTTCGGAGCTCAAACAAGCGAGGTACACAGGAGCAAACAGGAAGTGACACAGCACGCCTTACCGCCCAAGGGTCTCTAAGAGTAGAATGGGAGGCAGAGCGTTTGGCTATCAAGCCCCCCTATTATGGAATCAGTTACCAATTCAGGTTCGGGAGGCAGACACCCTCTCTACCTTTAAGATCAGGCTTAAAACCTTCCTTTTTGATAAGTCTTATAGTTAGGGATGGCTAGCCTTCCCTTAGTTAAGCTGCTATAGGTTTAGACTGCTGCGGGACATCCATGATGCACTGGGCTCTTCCTCTCCCACCATCTCTGTCTCTCCATGTAGAAACCTGTGACAGTATTGCATCATTAACTGTGTTCTCCTCTCTCAGCAGATCTGGCTGGATAACGTTGCAGTGTTTGTTGGTCTCCCTTTCTGTCTTCTCCCCCCCAGCCGGTCGAGGCAGATGGCCGCCCTACCTGAGCCGGGTTCTGCTGGAGGTTTTTCCTCCCTGTTAAAAGGGTGTTTTCCTTCCCACTGTCGCCACCCCTCCGTGCTTGCTCAGGATGGAGGATTGGACCGGGTCAAGTCAAGATTCGATCCAATCTGTTGGTTTCCTTAACTAGACTATTATGAATCTGACCTGAACTTTTCTGTCTGTTTAAGCGCCCTGAGGTGACACTGTCATGAATGGACGCTATACAAATAAAGGTGAATTGAATTGAATTAAAATGAATTTGTGTTAATGGGACCAGAAACAGATGACCAAATTGCAAAGTCACGCAGAACATCGCCAGTTCATGCAATAACAACTCTGGTAAAGAGGTCTGTGTAAAAGTCCAGTCGTCCACGATGAAAAGAAGCCACTAAGGGCCAGTTTAAACTTGCTGTTGGCGTCACATCGGCGTATGGCTGCTGTGAATTCCTAGCATTCATTTTGACGCGAGTACACTTGCACTGACGCGAGTAAGGTGTCGCATGCATGTCATGCAATATTGACTTGAACGCTAGAGGTGCTCATGTGTACAAAAGCATGAACATGAGATCAGAGGTAAACATAATGGTGAGTTTTCTTGAAGAGCGCCACTTGGACTTTGTCCACAATTACCGGCATCTTTATTATGTTTCCTCCCTGTTGCACAGCGACAATACTCGTGCTGCTGCAGTTTAAGGGAAACCGTTTGCAGAAATGCATAGGAAGGACACTGTGAGCAGCAGATTGGTCTTTCCAAGTCCAAGTGCTGCGTTGTCTTCCTAGCAGAGACCTCCAGCATCAAGCATTTCGTCACCCAGTGCTCCTCACGTGCTGCAGCAACTACGTACACAAACGTTCCGAACGCTGACACTAACGTGGACGTCCACATCAAGCATAAACCAGTTCTAAGACTGACTGACTGCTAACGTAGTGGTAATAATGAATGTTTACATAGTTCCGCCAGTGCAAATCAGCAGGGGGCTTTTATTTTGAAATTTAGCTGATACTTCACACTGCTCCCGTGTCTGATTTCCTGTCTGTCCTATCTGAACCGCTCAGAGCGTGACACGGTCTGGAAGCATCAAAAACAAACCCGATGCTGCAGCGAGCTGCTTCAGACTTTTGGAGTATCAACCCACTGACAAAAATGGCCGCGTCCATAAGACGGCGCTGGAAGTTTGGTCACCGAATCGCAGCGCATTATGCAGCACACAGCCTTTTCAAGGCAATGGAGAGACGTAGGTGGACTCACTTTTTGGTTTTTAACGCTTCATCCCTCATTAGCATTAAAAAACTGGACATGCATGTTTATGCTTTCACACTTCCTGCCTCTAGTCCCTTTAAATGGAAAGTTTAGCTTTAAAGTTTTGCCTTCAAAAAACAAAAAGTCAACATAACAAACCAGCAAGTCCAAAAAAGCAGGATGCCAGTAAGTTGGACCAGAAGCCCATTTCCACTGAGCGGTGCAGTGCGGGTCGCTGCGGTTCGGGATGATCCGGCCCATCCAGGCGAGTGTTTATTATTATTACACACCGCTTTGTTTGAGAGAAGATTGCAGTTGGCTGCAAAAACCACTTTCTATTTTGGTTTTGAGTCAAAAGGGAGTCACACTGACGTGCAGCAGCAGAGATGATTCGTCAGTACCTCGTCTCACATTAAATGTTTAAATCGAATTAAAAAAGGAAAATGCCCAGAGCTCCACACGTTAGAAAAAAAATCTTTCTTGGAGCAAAGTGAATGAAAACATGATGTAAGTTAAGCTGGGGGGTAGAGAGGCATGCTGGAGGAGGCTTTCCTCTGGGTTTGGCCAGTCAGCCCCCTCCGACTGTGGAAGGCCTTTCCTTCCACTGGGCCCCACGGCAGCGCTCGCTTAACGTATTTGGGCAAAGTTGACGGATCAAACCCGACAAACGAGCGGTGACCCTGAAAAGCACACAGTTCATCATCCTGCTGCAGGCTGCAGAGGAATTTCTTACCGCAGGGTGTTGCTTGCAGAAGGTAGAGACACAGCTGGGACCAGAGATTTATCAGAAGATTATATAATAAATGACGTCAAAGCAAATTCAGGGTCATGACTCTGCTTTGGCTGATTAGAGCATTCAAATGTTGAGCCAACATATCTGCATGAATAAAGTGTTTCTGAATAAAATCATCCTCAGAGCAGAGATGTGTGGTATAAACTGGGCCGGGCCTGAACCCTGGTACATAAACTGCTGTGTCATCATAGGGAATAAGCCTCTGGCCTTGGTTCTGAATAATCAAAGCAATGATTTTAATAATAATAATAATAATAATAATATTCATTTTATTTATCCTGATTAATGAATTCTGCTCTGCTTTTAACCCACCTTTAGTTCAGACCAGAGAGCAGTGGGCAGCCAATTACAGCGTCCAGGGAGCAATTGGTGGGGGTTAAGGACCTTACTGTAGGGCCCAAAGTGGTTCATCTGAGTGCCATGTTGGGGACTCACATCTCAAACCCAGAGCCGACAGCATTACCACTAGGATACCCACGCCCCAAACGCTCCTTAATTTCATTAATTAAGATGATAATACTTCTTTTGGGATCTTTTTATGCTATGAAATATCAGGGATCAAACACAGAGGTCGTCCACAAAGCCAAGAGAATAAGACTGTAACACAATCAGCAGACATGAAGGTCGGTCATCTTTGTGAAGCAAAGCTGATAAAACATATTGAATCCTGGACAAGCTGACACACAGCCTCCATCCAGAGTACTAACCGCTCCCATCAGGTAGATGGTTTAAAGGATGACTTTCTTTTTTTACAACCTGGACCTTATTTCTAGGAGTTTATACGTGCATTTACTCACCGGTAAAATTTCTGTATCACTTTGACCCCTTCAGAAGATATTACAGTACGTTGAGTCTGAGCTTTTCGGTGTACATCCAATATAACGGGAGAAATGGCGCAGCCTCTCTATGAGGTATTATCTGCAACAAAAACTCCTTCATTTCATCAATGCTTTAAGTAGAATGAACAAACGCATGAGTACTATCGTCCTGTGAGTTCAGAATTAACTCCCCATTAGTTACTGGAAGGTTTTCTCAACACAGGCCGTGCGTGCCCCAAGAGCAACTCTTGGGGAAGAGCAACTCGCTACCCAGACACCACCAAACTGAAAAATTTGAACCTTTGAACTCAACTCGACAATACAACTGGTTCATTCGTTCATTGGACTTAAAGTATTGGTGAAATGAAGGAGTTTTGCTGCAGACAATGCCTTATAGAGAGGCTGCCCCGTCTCTCCCATTATAAGGGCGACTCAACGTAATATTTTCCAAAGGAGTCAAAGTGATACAGAAATTTTACCGGTGAGTAAATACACATATAAACTCCTAAAAATAAGGTCCAGGTTGAAAAAACGTAAGTTATTCTTTAAAACCAGCTTTTGCAAAAGCAGTAGTTTAAAGCTCTGATTTGTCCCTTCATCCAAATAACATCTATTGAGAGAGGGGGACTTCAAACTGGATGCAATGAGAGGTGGGAGGCCAGTGGAGGTGCTTGATGATGGGATGATGTGGTCTCGGATGCTGGGTTGGGTATGATGGCAGAGTTCTGGATATACTGAAGTTCAATGAGGAGTTTGGAGGGTGAATGATGGAGGAGGCTGCTGCAGTAATCCAGTCTGGAGGTGATGGTTTGGGTTTCCGTGGAGGTGGAGAGTGGGGGCCAGCTATGAGGAAGAAAACTCCACGGCTGTAGACATGAGGAAGTGGTGAGTGTGGACTGGTCAAGGGTGAAGCAGAAGCCACAAATCAAACAAAGTAAACTTAATTTCCGATATCAACCAATACTGACGTCTGCAGACAACTGTGAGGATGTGTTTTATATTCTGAGAGATACAACTATATTCGGCTCCGGCAGCAAAGATCCCAAAATATACTTAACTCAGCCAGAGGAGTTCATTTTGTAACATCTGGCTGCCATTTATCAGATACTAGCAGGTGTTAGCCAACATGTGGCTAAGTATAATGTTTCTGAAAACTTGGTAACTTAAAGTGGAAATGCAACGGTCAACCAACTTAACTTTATGTATTACTAGACTGAGTCCTGTTCTTATCAATAATTATATACCAAACATGAAAAATAGAAGCATATAAAAGAAAATATTGCGAAGTTTGACGTTTTTAAGACAAGGGCGCCGCCATCTTGCAGTTCTCTGAGCTCTGACGTCACCGGGTTGGTTAGTCCTGCAGTCCTGAATGAATGTTTTCTGGTCTGGTCCACAATATTAAAGATAACAGCTGAATGACGGAGACTGGTGAGCCAAAGGAGAAGAACAGACAAAAGGGGAACCACTACTGTATCCTCCTGGTCTAAAAGCAAGTTTTCCAAAGTTTAAGCTGAAGACAGAACAGTTCACAACCTCCTGCTGAACCAGAAACCGGTCCTGCTGCTGCTGGCGGCTCTGAAAAGGGAACCTCCCTGACTCCAGATCATAAGGTGAGAATTTTCTAGAGAAAATGAGGAAAATGATCAGGAGACTTGGAGTCTGCTAAGCTAGAGGTCCGCAGACGAAAGCCTGCAGCTGCTCTGAGTGTTTTAATATCACCGTCTACAAGCTGAGATCCACTAACCAGCGGGTCTGCAGCATCAGTCCGTACCAACATCAGTACGTAGCTCTCCGCCTCCATTCCTCTTTGAGGAATCTATTCCTCTTATTAAACACACGTCAAACAGCAACACTCATGAATCCTCCTCACAGCCTGATGATGAACAGAAGAGCTCTGCAGCAGGTTGATGTGAAATGACGTCATAAAAACTTTCTAACCGGGACTCCCAGTTTTCCACGGCGGGGTCCGGTTCTACCAAACACCGCCCGCTCCCCCATCATTCTGCAGCCTGGATGCTTTGCATCTTTCCCATCGTATCCCTGTCTCGCTATAGCATTTATTTTATTTTACATTAAACCACTGGTTACTACCGTTAGCTTAGTTAGCCTACCTGCTGTTTTCCCGGACGCTCCCGTCTCTCCAACCGGATCTCATTCAGGGACAGCACCGCCTCCAAAACGTCCACCTTCCGGTACAATAATCCATACGTGTAATCCAAATTGTTATACAAAGTCCTTCACGCATGATCTGGTCCATGTGGACCTCCTGACAGCAGACAGCCTCCAGCATCTGAACAGCAGCCACTCCTACAGGTGCTGCTAACCCGCCCCTCCCAACACCAGGACCGGCGTCTCCTCTCTCCTCATCACACGGTGTAATGGCTGGAAAGCATCGGTACAGGATCTGAACGCTGGACTGGCCTCCCAGCTTCGCTTTGCATCATATTAATCTTCTAAAACATGTTCCAGCTTGTTAATCATAGTGCAGCATAACTGGTTATTCCTTTTGATTTAATGCGGAGTCAGAGGGGAAACCAACCCGGTGCCGTCAGAGCTTAGAGTACTGCAAGATGGCGGCGCTCTTGTCCTAAAAACATAAAACTCCGCAATGTTTTTCTTTTATATGCTTATATTTTTCACATTTGGTACATAATTATTGATAAGACCAGGACTCAGTCTATTAAATAAAGTTAGGCTGGTTGAGCGTTGCATTTCCACTTTAAAGGTAGAGTCCAGAGTGTCCCCCTGTTTCTGTTTGTGAACACTATTCAAACTGAGAGCCCCTCCCCTCGGGCTAATAGTCACTCCGCTCTTCAGCCCCAAGCATCTCCTTCAAAGCTCAGAAGTGGGTGAAATATAACCAATATTAACCCTTGTTCTCCAACATGCATCTAAAACCCCTCTCACCGCAAAGTACTTTACTTCACTGCATCCGCCATTTTTTGTCGACAATTTGAGTGAATCTGGTCTCGGCTCCAGTCGACGTTTAAAAACAAAAAACATTTGCTCCAGTCGAAGAGTTTATCCTAACAGAGCACTACGCCCTTAGCTCTGTCATTGGCCGGAGACAACACACAAATCTCCATCCAGAAACATCCTGACCACACCAAAACAAAGGGAAAAGATTAAATTCAGTCGGGGGGGAGGAAGTTTTGAACGAACTCACCACCACACGAGAGCAGAGGCCCAACGGTGCAGATTGAGCTGGATTTCACTCACATATTTCTAGCATTTATTTTCAAGGGGAAAACTCCGAATTCTACTTTTAATCAACAACTTAAAGACACACAACGTAACTGTTAGACCTTAAAAATCTGCATTTCTGACTCGTTTTGATGGTACACCAACATTCATTATGCACATTTTTGAGCCGTCACTGCTCAGAGGCGTCCCAAGGCTCAGAAACAGCAGTATGTAAGATTCCCATTTGGGACGCGACTGTGACGTTGCAGCCGACTATTGGTTGCAGCACCGCGTCACGTACTAGCAAAGAGATAACCAGATATGAACACAGCGGGTGTTTTGATCGAGCATCATGTCGGATTCGGTAAAGAAACGCAAGGAAACATCACCGAAGGAAGAGAGGGAAAGAAAGAGAGGAAGGGACAGAACAAGAGTCAAGATAAGACTGTCTTTTACTGGCTGGAGAGAATCACAGCACAGGTGCGATGAAGATGGATGCTAGTTTAGCCGCCAATAGGGACCGCACCACTGAGAAAACTGCTACAAGTTCCATTGTGTGTCTTTAAAACCAGACATATTATAAGCAGCTTTAAAGCAAGTCAGTCTGTAGCAGCAGCAGCTGCACCGTAGTCACATGACTCTGAAAGGAATGCTGGGATATGAAGTTCTTACAGAATAACAGGGACTTTTATACATGCTGGGCCATCACTGATGGAACAACATCTCGTGGGATTTCCTTGGTAAAAAATATTATTGGCTGCATGCAGTCTGTTGATGCAGCACTGGAAGTGTGTCAGTCTGGACTAAACTGTCAAACCTCTGACATTCTCAGAATCTTGTGCGGCTCGATGCCCCCTCCCTCACAGGCTTAACAGACTGGCTTAATGAGGGGCTCATATAGTGCGCACATGATTCATATGACCTGACAATATGTGGTGCAAACAAACAGGTTGAGTCTGACCGCCGGGCGGCGCGGAGCTGAAGCAGCCTCTCTGTTATGTAAAATGTTTATCCGTTCGTCTGGGCTGGTTAACATACAAATAAAGATGTTTATTACAACAATCTGACTGACGACGGGACGTTTGTGGAGCTCCATCAGGCTGGAAATGAAGTGGTGGTTGATGGTTTTCACTGCAGCTCGTTAAGTAACACTTTATCCCAAATCTCTGCTGTGATTGGTCGCAAACTCTTTCATAAGTCTCTTGTGTAGGCGTCATACATCAGTGTGTGTGTGCATGTGTGTGTGTGTGTGGCGCAGCGGCCTGTAGAAATACTCTGGAGAGATTCCAGGATGGCATGTAGGGATTGGGCTGGAAAATGAAGCAGCACAAACACAGAAAGAATCTGATAATCTTGTTGTACTGTCCTGATGGGACAAATTGAAAATGGTCAAATATTTGATAAATATTTGCTGTGAGCTCATTTATTTTGTTGGATCTGTGGACGATAAATCCCGACATTCCCAACAAGTGCAGTCTGTCCCGGCTTTACCCCAGAGGATCCGGCCAGATGGCCTCAGGGTCTCAGTCACAGCAGAGCCTTCTAGTTTTTCCTGCCTTTAACCCTCAAATTCCAAACTGTTTCTCCTGTTTTACCCCAGTCAGCATCCAGAACCTTTAATCCCAGTCAGCATCCAGACATCATGTTCCAGTTAGTCTCAGTTGTCAGATTTTGAGGCAAAAATTATGTAAAATGAATGTATCAACAGATATAGAACCATAAAGACCAACCAGAACCAGAACCAGAATTTACCACCAGATCAACAGTGAAGCCTTTCCCCATCTGCAAATCATCTCTCCATCTTGGTTTTCAGGCATTGAAACAAACACAACAAAAACTATTTCCATATTTCCACTTTTTCCTCATTTCCAATCATTTCTGCTGCTATTTATCTTCTATCCTCACAAACCAACTCCACCTCAGCTGCATCAGAAAGCTCATCTTTCTTTATTCCAGCCATAGAGGAACATTATTTTCCTTCTTTTCAGACACACATAGAACTTTCTGTGCCCTTGTTGATCTTTGACTGCTCCTGATTGGACTTTACCATCAATTTAATCTCTCTGATTGGTGGAAAGTTGGACATGAGGTGTCGTCATCATCATTTCCAGGTCTACATAGAGGTCTCTTAGCAGCATAGTAGTGATAGTGATGTTTTTATTGTGAAAATGGGTTAAATAATGGTGTTATCATGGATCATTGTGGATTTACCAGATTGAGTTTCTGAATAAACACCACATTTAGTGGCTGGACTGTAAACCTCCTGGACGGGATAGAAATGCTGGAAAGCTTCCATAGATCAGCTGAAGGGTTAACTATCCATCACAGAGTTACACATTACCGTTCCTGAGACATGATGATGGTGGAGGAGATGGAGCTCGGGGATCTTTAAAGGTTTACAGAAACTCAGCCACTGAATTTGTGAGACTGAAACGTTTGACAGGTCAGTTTTCTGTAACATATAGTTATTAAAAAGTTGATTAATTCTGATATATTTGGTTATCAATGGATCATTTACCGTATTTATAAGTTTTCAGAGGGAATCAATCATTTCTTTTGTACTATAGACAACAACAGTTTGGTTTGCAGACCGACAGCAGCTGTGAGAAGTTCTGCTCGGCTCAGGTGTTAATCTCCGTACCTGCTGCAGCTAATCAGGAAGTGCAGGTCAGGAAGTTGAGCTGCGGTCCGAGGTCAGAGGTGACGTGTGCGTGTGCACGTCATCTTTTTACACGCCTGTTCTGTGTGGATCACATCAACCGTTTCCTTCTCAGCATGAATTATAAAATAATCGTTTAAGCTGCAACAGAAAAGCATTAAAGAGCAGAGAGCTGCAGATGTGCAGCAGATACGTTAAAGCTGCACGTCCGGGACGGGCAGGGAGGTCTGTCAGCACCGAGCTGTGCATGCATGCAGGATGTGTGTGTTTACACGGTAATCATTCTACCAGAGTGAAAACAGCAGCGAGTAAACATGTCAGCGAATGAACACGCAATGCACACACACACCTCCCCCCACACACACATGGATGCACACAACAGGTACACAGTTATACAGGCTGAACATGAGCGCAGTCATACTGCAGCAGGAACAGCACGCAGGAGGAGGATTTATGCAGGGAGGGATGTGGGAGGGCGGGGGCCTTCCCGGCAGCCAGGTTATCCCCTCAGTGGCCTGCATTCCTTTGGGTGCCACATCGTGATCAGCTGGCGGGGCGGTGGGGGAGGGGTTAAGCTCTCCAGTGCAGCGATGGAAGGCCGACCCGCTTCGATGGCGCACGGCTGCAGAAACTGCTTCTGTAAGGAGGGCAGGCCGTTTTTCACACACAAACTCCTCCTGACGGCGTTAAATGAAGCGAGACGGATGTGACGACACGTCGTTAGACTTTCGCAGCTTGGATAACCGGTCAGAGAGCAGCAGGGATGTCATCCTGCCAGATATTTACAGCCGTGTGCCAGCATCATGCATGCCGCGGCACCGCAGCCACGTACAGGTGGTAATTTAATTACAACTGACTCATCAGACATCAGGCTCTGCAGCAGCGTTTATTTAACCTCGTCTTCATGCCGCCAGCCTGAAATTACACCCCACATCTTCACAACTACAGGGCTGCATGTGTAATACCGGACCCTCATTTATCAGCCGTTCTTATGCACACATCTGTACGGATTTTGTGCACAAGAACACATTTTCAAAAAATGTGAAATTTACCATCTTGTACTTCAACTTAGAGGCTGTTTTCATTATAAGAACAGCTGTGACCTGCGCATGCACAGAATCTCGAGGTAGACCAGGGGAACTGCACGTTTGTTGCAGCTGTCGCAGCAATCTCAGCATCTTCTTTGTTTTAATCAAAACTAATAATCACTTGATTATTGATATTTTGGGAAAAACAAATGACAATCAATAAAACAGGTTTAAAAACGTAACACCTGTGAAAGCCAGGTGAATGAATGAATCTGAATGAATCTGAATGAACCTGCGCTCCGCTGTGATGTCATCAGATGATCAGCCGATCTGATGGATGACATCATTTCTGATCAGATGCTGCTTCCTGGCAGAGATCCTGCCAGAGTTCTGCCGTGTGTTGCAAAGTTAAAGCAACCACTATTCTGGAGAGCGTTCAGGCGGTTCCCCTTACTGACATGACGGCAGACGTGTCGGACATTCTGATCATCTGCATTACAGCTGCCGGGCTGCATGCATCTCTTCTCCCGACCAAAATCATATTTATTTCTATCAAACAATTAACCCGGTGATGCTTGGAATGTGTGTGCAAGTAAATGAATCTCCTTTATCTCTACAAAACATTAAAAAACAACCAGGACCGGATTTGAAGACCGCTTACGTTACTGTGATGCAACCAAGGCTGTCCAGATTTAAAGGCTCCTTCAAATGCAGCCGATGAATGTGGCCTTATTTTCACAGATTTTAAGGACAGTCTGATGTATCCTTTGTGGCTAATCCTGTCCCAAGATGCATTGCAGGCTGAATCGGACATTCTCCAGCAGAGGTGTGTAAATTTAAGAGACATTTTCATTTTATTTATCATATGATTTCATTATTGTGTACAAGTTAATATTATGGTCTTTCATTTACTATTGTCCATGAAATTAGCTAAAGTTAGCATGAGACTCTTGAAATCTTGTAAACTTTACAAAATAAATTTACCTGGATTTAATTTTCTCTCAGCCAGAGGAATAAAAAAAATGCCGCTAACACAGTAAAGCTGCTGTAACTCCTTTAAATTTAGCAGAACAAAGGTAATACTGATATTTTGCAGCTTCATTTTGCTTTGGTTTAGCGCCGTCACAGTTGCTTTGCAACGAGAGATATGCCGAAGAGGCTACACTGTTTGAATTTAACAGCCTGTCACGTTCGCCTTACATGGTCTAAGGAGGACCCGACCTATGGACGTGTCCTCCAAAGGACCTATAAGCATGAACGGGCACGAGCAGGTGATGTACAACAAGTGGGATTTACAGTATCAATAGATAATTACTTACTAACGTGCGTATGACTGGCCTCTGCATCTTTGATAAATCAGGACTTTTTTTGTTCTCCAGACCATTCTAGAGTTCAATTGTAAGATGGAGTTTAAGACAAAAACTGATAAATGAGGGGCCTGGTCTCTACTAAAAGCTGAGACGTGAGATTACTACAGAAGTGTCAGGATCAAAATAAGTGTTACTGTGTCAAAGTAAATTCACATGGAACACAGTAGAACATGTTACCTACTCCTAAAGAAAGCCAGAGGAAACCAGAGAATAGCAGCCCAGTTCATCTAGGAACGGAACCAGCAGGACCTTCATGATTCATGTCAAACAAAAGCAGAGTCATAGGAAAACATGCGTTTTTAGAGCTGTTTGTGTTTGGCTGCTGGCGGAGTTACTGTCCTACAGACAGAAAATCAGCAGGGAAAATCATGGGGACCACTATACCAGAGATAAGCACCATCGACACCTCCCGCTGTCTGAGGAGAATGCTTAACATCCTGCGTGACCAACACCACCCAGCCCATCACCTGTTCCACCTGCTGCCCTCAGGGAGAAGATGCAGGGCCTTACCAACAAGAACCACCAGAATGGCCCACAGCCTGTACCCTCGGACAGTGAGGCTCAACAAAGATGACTTGTGGGGTTCCCCAAGGCTCCATGCTGGGCCCACTATTGTTCAGCATCTAGGCTCCCACTGGCTCAGATCATAGAAACAAAACTAATATATGATCATAATTATGCCGTAGACTAGTGATGCATAATATTACCCGCCCAAAATTGGTATTGGCCAATATTAGTTTTAAAAGTGAATATCAATATTAGCCCGATATTGGCTGATATTTTTTTTTAAGTTTTATTTGTTTATCTGATATCTACATAGGGCCCAAGCATATGAAAAAAACGTGAATACGCCAGATTTACCCAAAAGGCTAGTTTCCATCCGTTTGCTCTAGCACAATCTATACATATATATATATATATATATATATATATATATTTTAATCTGTGGGGTATAGGACCAACAGCAGGCCACGCCCACTATGCAACATTATGATTTGTGCAGCAACTCCTGTACTGGATCTGCAGCAGATGTAGCAGAGGGATTTTGTCTAATTTTGCATAAGGAATAAATATTATGTAATTTTTTATATCAGTATCTGTATCACCAACGAGAAGCAGAAAATTATCGGTATCGGTTGAAATTTTTCATATCGTGCATCACTTCTGTTCCATGTTACTGCCTCACCAGGAGACTGACATCTGACCAAACTTTAGGTCGTGTCTCAGTCAAAGCAGTACTTGGATGTTCTAGAAGTTTCTTGAGTTAAATAAGGATAAATCTGAAATTATTCCTTTTGAACCAAAGATTAGATTCCAGCTTTGATAAACAATATTAAAACCAACAGATCAATCCAGATGTTTTGGAGTCATTGTGGTTTCTGAGCTGTTTTAACATCCATATTAAGACAGGAACTAGATCAGCCTTCACCACCTGGAGAATATATATCTTATGCAAGTATTATTGTAAAAGTTCATTAATTCTGATATATTTGTTAATGGATCATCTACAATATTTAATATAGGTTTTCAGAGGAAATAAGTCATAAGTTTTTCACCTAAAACAACAAGTATTCTTTAAAAACAACAGCAGTTTGGTTTGCAAACATCTCCAGACTGACAGCAGCAGTGAAAAGTTCTGCTCGGCTCAGGTGTTAATCTCCGTACCTGCTGCAGCTAATCAGGAAGTGCAGGTCAGGAAGTTGAGCTGTGGTCGGAGGTCAGAGGTGACGTGTTGCGTGTCTGCATGATCTCACTTTTTCACTCTGTGTGAATCTCATCAACCGTTTCCTTCTCAGCATGAATTATAAAAATAACCATTTAAACTGCAACAGAAAAGCATTAAAAGAGCAGAGAGCTGCAGATGTGTTCAAGCTGCACATCCTCTACGACCAGACCGGAGAGGAAAGTGTGTCAGGAGCTGGGATGTGTCTAAATAGAGGTCTCTTTGGAACATAGTAGCTAGTGATCTTTTTATGATGAAAATGGGATAAATAATGGTGTTATCATGGATCCTTGTGGATTTACCAGATACAGTGTCTGAATAAACACATATTAAACCTCCTGGATGGGATCATCTAAAGGTAAACTATCCATCACAGTTTACCCCACAATTACAGTTTCTATGGAAAGTATTCACCCCCTGTGGTGTTTTTACCTTTTTATTGCTTTAGTAAATCAGTCGTGCTCAACTTAAATTAGCTTTTGCGACAAAAAAAAAAGTTGAAAAAAAGCTGAAAAAAAATCTTTAATGTCAAATTGAAAACTGATTTCTAAAAAATAATGACAAATAAATAGAAATAAGCAACATAAAAAAGTTATTGCTACTACTACTTAGTAGACGCACCTTTGGCTGCAACCACAGCAGGTCTCAGTGTGGACAGGTCTCAGTGAGACCTGCACATCTGGACTCTGCAATGTTTCCCCATTCTTCCTGTAAAACTGTTCCCGCTCTGTCAGGCTTCGTGGGGATTGGGTCTGAACAGCCCTTTTCAGGTCCAGACACAGATTCTCTCTGGGACTGAGGTCTGGGCTTTGATGTGTCCCCTCCAGAACGTCCACCTTCTTGTCTCCAAACCATTCCTGTATAGCTTCAGCTGGACACTTTGGATCATGGTCTTGCTGGAAAACAAATCTCCCAGCCGTAGGTCTCTAGCAGACAGAACCAGATCCTCCTCCAGCCGTACACACTAACAACTCTGTGGTCAAACTGCTGGGTTAAAAAGGGACCAACTAATTTCTGGGTTATTTCAACCCAGACATTTGGGTTGTTGACCCAACCTCTGGGTTAAAATAACTAATCATTGTAGTCAATATAACCCAACTTCTGGGTCCAATATTTAACAGATGGTACCAGATCCTCCTCCAGCTGTAGGTCTCCAGCAGACAGACTTCCTCCAGGGCTTCCAGGGCTGCTGCTGAGAAGCATCCCCCCAGCATGATGCTGCCACCACCATGCTTCCCACTGGGGATGGTGTGTTTGTGGTCACGTGCAGTGTTTGCTGTCTGATGACCAGACAGCTCCATGTTGGTCTCATCAGACCAGGACCTTCTTCCAGGTGTACATGGATTGTCCAATGTGCCTTTTGGCAACTCCAGTGGAGACTTTGAGTTTTCTCCAGTGGCTTTCTTATGTCCACTCTCCCATAAAGCTGTAACTGGAACGAGCAACAGTTGTTGTATCCCAGTCTCTCCATCTCAGCTGCTGGAGCTTCGACCTCGTTCAGAGTAGTCCTAGGTGTCACGGTGGACTCTCTCATCTTCTTGCTAGCCCACTCAGTCTGTGAGGACAGCCTGATCTAGGCAGATTTCCTCTTTCACCATCTCCCTTCCACCTCTTGATGATGGATGGAACTGAGCTCCAGGGATGTTCAGGTCTCAGAAATGTTTCTGTATCTATCCCCTGACTTCTACTTTTCAGTGAGCTATATGCACGACTCCACTACTTCCTGAACTTCATACAGCATCTTTGTTTCCTGCTTTTCATTACTGGACAAACTGATTAATCCAGGTGTGTCTGGCCAGTGAGGACAGGCACACCTGGATTAATCAGTTTGTCCAGTAATGAAAAGCAGAGCATAGAGCCAATAAGCTTTTCTCTGATTGGCTTGGAGTGGTCTTTTATCTTCATGCTGCAATAGTAGCAGGAATACTGCCTAACCACTGGATTCCAGTCGCAGCTGTCTTTATACTAGAATCACTGGACACAAAGTCCCTGCATGCAGGTGATCTTCATGCCAATAATTGTGAGACTTCTTGTACTTGTTGACTGGACCTCTGTTAAATTAGGTTACTTTTAAGGGGGTGAACATTTATGCAGTCACTCATTTTATTTTACACACTTTCAATCATTTGTCATTACTTTGTAAAGTTTTCAATTTGACATGAAAGAAGTTTTTTATTTTATTTTTTAGCCAAATTATATTGAGCATGACTGATTCACAAAAGCAATAAAAGGGTAAAACCTCCAAGGGGGTGAAAAGCTTTTATAGGTACTGTATACACTACCGTTCCTGAGGAAATGAAAGAGATGGACTCGGGTGCCAGAGATCTAATGGTGGGTCAGATAAACATACATTCACCATCCACTTCATCAGGTCTGTCTTCTAGCACAGTGTTGGACCCCTTTTAGCTGCAGAACTGCCTTCATTCTTGGTGTCAGATTCAGCACAGTGTTGGAACCATTCCTCAGACTGCAGGTCTACTCTGTGGTTGCAGCTCTAAACTCAGCAGTCTAACATCCATCTGCAGGAGCTGAAGCCAGTCACATGACAGCAGGTCTGAATCCTGCAGCCTTTAAAACTCGGTGGAAAACCAGCAGAATCGAGGCAGATTAGGTTCAGCGGACAAAGGACACAAGAGTTGACTGTCTGCAGGCAGTAACTCCTCCATGACACCCACGAGAGGCTTTGTTGACATAGTTCTGTCATCCAGGATCTCATCAAGTCCAGGCTTTTCCCTCCAAGCACTGATCTTCAATATGGAGAATCATCACAGCTCATATAACGTCAGGAAGTGGACATAAACAGTGGTCACACTGTGACACGCTGCATGCAGGCGACGCTTCAAGGTCCGAGTCCATTTCCTTCCATTTCAGCCTCAGAAAACACTCCTCGTGGTAAACACTTGAGGAGGAGGATGGAGAGCCTGAACCCAAGAGGAGGAAGCTGTACACAACACAAGGTCACTGAGACGGTCAGGACGACGTAAACGACCTCGTACGTCACCTGAGCTTTACCTGTGAAAACATACTGCAACAATAAGGGCCACACATCCTCCGGCCACTTACGTATCCGAGCCCACCTCGCGGAGCTCTAGCTCGCCAGCAAGTTCCTGCTTGCAGAGAGCCATTCGTCTGAGCTCTATTTCCAACTCCAACCGATGGATTTTGGAGGCAGACTTAATCTCTCCAGTAAGCGGCACAGAAACTGCGTCAGACTCAAGTGGCAAAACATTCTTGTCAACCAAAGTCTCATAAAGTTTGGCGTTAATATCTTGTTTATGTGTAGGGTTGGGGGTAAACGATTATCTTTAAAACGATTATTCAGCCGATTATTTGATCGAATAGTCGGCTATTCTAATGACTAATTAGCCAATTACTCTCACGATTATTTTTCTGTTGCACAGTTAATAAAAAATAAAATCTCAAATGAATACCCCCCAAAAGTGTATTAAATTACTTTATCATACAACAGTTTTCCAAAGCCAAACATCTTCTGCTGAACAGAAAATAAAAGCAGTGTCTGATTTTCATAACTTGGAAATTACCAGGGGAGCAAATCATTTTCTGGTTCTCACTGAACCAACAGTGTAACTTGGTTCTGCTAATGTATTTATCTGGATTTATCTGCACTTAAGTATTTTTAGTGGTCATAAAACACTAGAGTCCCGATCAGGGTTTTTGCCCCCCGATTCCGAGTCATTTGATTTTGACAATCGGCCGATACTGAGTCCTGATCCAATACTTCTATAATAAAGTAAAAAATGAAAAGACAGATACAGGACAGTGTTTCCTGTGTCCTGTATCAACACACTAATCTGATTCTGAATCCTAATTTTAAATCATAGCTTGAAGGTGGAGTTAGGGAGTCAGGAGTTCTAACATTGTTATATTTTTTCCTTTTATTTATTCTTATTTTATTTTATGACACCTTCTCTAATCAATTACATTCTTCCAATAACATTTAAAAAAAAAAAAAGATATTTAACCTACATTTGTACACCAACTAACACCAAAATAATGAGGAATTGATCATTTACAAATGTCTGTAGAAATGTGGAACTAATTGGTTATTTCCCCATTTCTCTGAATCATGGGAACGTTCGGTTCTTTATCTGTTGGACAGCAAGTAAAACCAACACAGTAGATCTTAAATAAACTGTGATACAACAGATAATTTAATGTGTACTTTGATTTTACCCACTAAGGAAACAACAAAGTTTAACTAATAGTATTTTGCTTTTTACTGTCCCTGTGAGCCTGTTGCATCACATCACAGCGGCAGCAGCCCTGTCAAACCTACACAGGTTCACGCGCTGTATCAGTAACGTTAAACCAGAACATCGTTACATTGCGTCTTCAAATATGAACAGTGTGTCACATATTATGTTGAGTTTATTGTTTCATGCTTTCACAAATGGATCAAACTTTAAAAGTGTCTCAGTTCAGCGCTACAGCCGCCTTCGCTGCAGTTAACGTCTGGATTAACAGCTGCTGCTGCGTTATATTTAACTCCTGTACTGCCGGTGATGCTGCATCACACAGCACTGAGCTGCATGCAGTTCATATGAGGCAGAATCAAACCAACCACTGGTCATAAATCCATAACTGACACAGAGGAAAAAGATGTGTCCGTTGGAGTATCTCTGGGCCGTGAGGCATAATATTTTTCGAGTGTGTGTGTGGCGAGTGGGGGTGGCGACGTGTCAACAACCGGATTTGACGTCGATTTTTTAGAGCCGAGTAGTTGAAGTCATCAACGTGTCGCTACAGGCTTATTTATATGTTTGTCTAGACACAGGAATAGAGGAATATGCAGCAACAGACAATAAGTAATGTTTGGTACAAAGGTCAAACACCTCAAGGCTCGGCTGAGCCACAAAGTCCTCAAGGACAAACGCCACTGTCACTGAAAAAGGTGCGAGAAAGCAAATGAGGAATGCGCGCCACCAAACAAGCAGTCAGCACCACAGAACAACCAAAAAGCAAAAGCAAGCCAACACGGCTATGCTGCGCAGAATGGAAGAGACAAAGCCTACACATCCACCAAGCCAAACCTAAAACAACCAACACAAAACAAGAACCCAAGCGGATCCCGGACAAGCCCCCAAATGTGTTACAGCGCCTCAATAAAAACCAGCTAAAAGTAAGTAAATAAATACCCCAAATAAAACAATAAAGAGAATAGAGCCCTGGGCAAAACAAACAAAAGAGGGAGCAGACCTCAGACCAACAGTGGGCTGCTGAATCTAGGCTGCCCCCAAAGCAAAAGGAAACTAAACGCAAAAGGCGGAAAATAGGACTACCGGAGACCCAACTCAAAACCAAAGCAAAATGCAGCAGCCCCGCCTGAATGCTGCCACTTCCTGGCTTTTAAGCTCCAATGGGAGCTTCTTCATCCAATCACTGGAGAACAAAACAACAGATGATCAAATACAGGTGGCACACAAAACACCTCCACTGTCCTTAAAGAAGCCAACGGAGTTCCAGAGGACACTTTTCTCTACAGCTCCGCATGACAGCCTTGGTTCACTCTGCCTTTGTTCAGACAGAGACTCCGTCAACAGCTCATTATGATGGGGGGGTAAGAAGTGTGCCACATAATAACCAACGGGGTGTTTTCAGATGTTTATCCAACACCCCTACAGAAGAAAATCGACACATGCTGGAGATGCTGCGTGTGGTCCAGCTGCTGCTAGACCTGCAGCGAACGGGTTGTTACCATGGTGATGAGACTTTTCTACACCAGACCGCAGGTCAGCTGGATCAGATATCAGATTATTTGTTTGTCTGTTTGTTTTAAGGAATAGTACGCCCACAGAGTGATGTGCCTTCATTTTCTATTCACCCTCATGCTGAGCAAGACTCTGGAGCACTTTTTTAATATCTCAAATTCAGCAGGAGATCCGGGGGGGGGTCATTATTGGCAGACTGTCATATAATGGAGTTCCATAAAAGTCCACAAAAACTCCATACTGCTCGTCCAATGTAATCCAAGTGTCCTGAGTGGGTAGCGTCCATAATTAACTGGAAATGATATCATTTAGTATATTTTTAGAGCCTAAACAGTACTACATCTTACTTCCGTGATGCACACCAATGCGAGTTCAGGACAATACAGAAGCTGCGGTGTTCAGCGCCTACTCTGCCGATAATACAAGCACAGAAGAAGAAATTTCGGGTTAACATTATTCTAAGAGCAAACAAAATGCGGACAAACACAAGAGGGGTTGGCTGTTGATTTAAAACAAAGAGAAAAAAAGAATGCGCGATCTCGTCTGGTTTGGTCTGCCGTGATTAAATTGCAACTTTAATTCGCGTAATTTTGTAATCGCGCTGTCATGCGATTTTCCCCACACCATCTGGTCACATGAAGTAAGCAGCGCAAGCGGCCCTGCTGGAGAACGCGCATATTCAGAATCAGCTCCCTGAAGTTACAGATCAACAGCGTCGGGCTCAGAACCGGTTACTGAAAGTGACTTCTGCAGATATCTTAGTTCCAAAGAAAAACAGCACATCAGCTGTTTGGGACTATTTTGGATTCCGGAAAAATGACAAAGACTAGCATCAAGTATTGTGACGAACTTGCCTAGCAAAAACTGCTACTTCACGTGGCAACACAACAAAGTTGTTCTAACAATTACAGCATCATCACAGAGTGATCAGAGCTTTCCACAAGCACGACTACCGGCTATATAGCCGACTACTCCACTAAGTCCAGCCAGCTGCTTGTTTATAATCAGGATCGGAGCCGTGGGTTCTGGATATGATTCTGTGCTATGACGCATGACGTTTGCGTGCTGTGGCGCATGCAGACAAAATGTTCCCCACCATAGTTTCCCTACTTTGGTGCGAGTCTTTCCTCCACCAGAATGCTGAGGTGTGGAGTATCTGTGGGGAAATTATCTCCAACTCGTTAGTTTCACTTTCAAACTAATATCAATCCATCCGTCTGCTTTGAAACCAGTGGCATTGTGGGGCTCTTGTCCCGTGCCTCATATATTTATTCGTATAGTCATGCATGCTTTGCATTATAGGGTGACGAAACGTCCACTTTTACCCGGACGTGTCGTCCTTTTAAGAGGTAGAAAATGCACCGCGTTTTTCCAAATCATCTGGGAAGGAGCCGCAGTGCAGAGAAGCCAAAGTTGCCTGGTGATCACGTCACCTGCTGTCAGCCGCACAGGAATGCCAGACAATGGGAACGAACTAAAACCCGTGTTTTCATATCGGTATGGAAATGGGAAGCTCAGTGCAAGCTGGGAAGCAGGAACTGTTCTGTTCTGCATAAACACAGGCTTCTTTTTTCTTTTATGTCTGGTGTTTCTAAATGTTTATTATAAAACGGGTGTTTCTCATTCTTAAATGTGATTGGCTGAGCTGCGTTCCAAGCCCGTGGTAAAACAGACTGTAACCTACACGTAGATCCGGCAGAACGCAGCACAAAATATCCCTGCGCCAGCATAAACAGATGTTGCGTTGCTTAGCAACCAACTGCTCTGAGTTCAACCGATTCGCTGGATTATATTTGTTTTAAGACTTTTGTAGACTTTGTGGTGAATTTTGATATTTTGGGTGTCCTGAACCTGGATGAGGGGTGGAAGATGACAGCGCAGATTTCACCGCGGACATGTTGCCTCATTTGCAAAGCAGGCGTCACATCTGCACAAAAACAGCTGCCGCCAAACGCACACCACCGTTTCTCCAAACATTATTTTTACAGCACTATTAATGGAAGTAACAACATTAACGAGCCCAGACAGCCTGAATTGATGACAGCGAATGGCCAATGTGTAGCCTGATTTTTGTAAAACGAGCGTCTTCCCTCCTCCAACTAAGAAGATTAAAAAAAAAAAAAAAAAAAAAAATCGCATCCACCTTGTTTTTGGAATAAAAATCCTCATACCGAACTGCAGAAGTGCGTTAAGCACATTCACAGAGTTTAGCTGTTTCTGGTGGTTCGCTCCTTTACCGTCGTCAGCCAGGCGATGGCCCGGGAGAAGTGCTGCTTTATATCCATGTTTTAATACGTATCAGCTGTATGGAGAAATATTAATATGGATGGATAAATGAAACGGGGGGGGGGGGGGAGTGATGATTGGCGGGTAGGAGGAGTTTGCTGCGTAAATGGAGGGGAAAGCGTTTGCAGGTGGAAAGAGGGTTTAACAAAACAAATAAAGCATGGATCTTTGGGAGCAAAGTTAATAAAATAATTTTTAAAAAAGGACTGAGCAGGCCATCGGATCTGAGCGGATCATCTGTCTGATCGCCGTTTTAAACAAGTGAAAACTCCGCTGACCCAGTTCACAGCTTGTTCGCCTGGAAAGCGATCCAGAGTAAACACAGGTAGCAAATGTGATCAGAGCTTTTTTTTTTTTTTTGTCGCAGGCAGTGCTGTTTCAAACTTTAAAACCCTGGTTATTAATGTCCACACGCAGTTGCATAAACGAGGTAAACTCAATCTTCACTTTGGTCGAAGTTTTTGAAATGAACTTTTCTTAATGCCCAAAAAATAAATTAATAAGTAGATAAAAAAAAATACAAAGAAATAAGATCTGCGTTTACGTGTTAATGATGGGCCAAATCGTAGGAAATATCTTCGTTTTACGAGACCCTTCTACTTGTGAACAAGCTGAGCTGCTTAGCAACCATACTGTCCACTCAATCTTATGTGTTGGGAGAACAAATAGTTCTCTATGTCATTATTTCATTATTACCCATAAATTGTTTATTTTGTATGTGTGTATTTATTTTTATTTATTTTATAGGCAATATGCAATATGCTTCGCGTCGTGCCCCGCCGTTGTAAAACCGCTGTAACCCACGGCTTCTCGGGGCTTATTGCTTTATTACATCATTACATTCTGAAGAGAAAAACACCAAACAGAAAGACACTTGGTCAAAATTGATCCTCTCCAACCCACAAAAAATGGACTGAATACCACAGTGTTTTTTTTTCCAAACACTTGGCCCCAAACTTTATGTGATCTTTGGCTCCTCAAAGATATTATCTTGTGTATAGTTTAAATACAGGAAAGATGTCTAAAGATCAGTGCAGTGTCTCTATGTAAAACCTAGAAATAAAACTCCTAGACACAAGGTCCAGGTTGAAAAAAAAAGAAAGTTATGCTTTACTGTAAGTTCCTGCCTTCTGGAAGGATTCATTGGTTTAATCATGTTCTTGTTACTCTGAACTGATTGCTTACCTGTATTTCATGAGGAAATGCTGGATGGAAAGCACATGAAAAAAAAAAAATCGCAATTGCAATATCAGTGAAAAATATGCAATTAGATCGTTCAGACTAGTTAAAAATATACTAAATGATGTCGTTTCAAGTAAATTCTGGACGCTACCCACTCAGGAAACTTGGAATACATTGGACAAGCAGTATGGAGGAACATTGCCAAGTTTTTGTGGACTTTTATGGACCTTTTTGTGTTGAGCGCCGGTGAACTCTATTATATGAAAGTTGGCGGATAACGATGTAGCATGGTTGCTCATCAACATAATTTCTGGAGGCAACATAATCCAATATAAAATAGCTTGATACAGAAATGTCCTTTTAAGTGCATTTGTTCTTGGTAAAGGCAAAGAAAACATAGGATTAACAGCTTGTCTTAATTCCATGTCTGCTACAGGTGGGCTGCCATTTAGAGAAAAGGCTAAACGGTTAATGTGAAGTCCAGACTTTATGCAAAAATAACACAGATCTACATGCTAATCTGTCCTTGACTTTCATCCAAGACAGTCTATCATGCATTACACTGACGCTGGTTGAAAAGGGACAGCCCAGCGCTAGCCTGGCTGCCCTATTCTGGACTATCTGGAGTTTGTCCACGTCTTTTTTAGCAGCACTCGACCACACAGTAGAACAATAGTACAAGTGACAAAGAACAAGAGACAGCAATACAAATTTTCTAGTTTCTATTGACATGAAATGAGCATCGTATAATTAATTATATATTTCTACTCATTTTAGTTACAGTATTACTTATATGTGTCGTCCATGACATAGTTGAATCTAAAGTAACACATAGCAATTTCACTTATCACTTGTTCTATAGATTGGTTGTGCAGAGAAATGTTTAATTTTGGTGCTTTTTCAACATCATGTTTAGCACCTAATATCATAGGCTACACTTCGTTTTTAACATTCAATTTTTGAAGAGAAATCATCCAGAAATGTCAGTTCTCCTCGTTAAAACGTATTTTTGTGTCAGTTATTTAAAACTTTTTAAAACTGAAAATACGGAGTTTAGCCCACAAGCGTGCACTCTCCATCGCATGGAATATGATTCTACTGCGTTGTTTATGTAATTGCAAGAGGCTACGCACCATCATGCTATGCTACTCTATACTATGCTCTGCTACTCTATGATGTGCTACAATAAGCTATGCTACATTATGCTATGTTATATTATGCTATGCTATGTTATACTATGATATGCTATACTACATCATGCTACGCTATGCTAAACTATGCTGTGCTCTGCTACTCTATGCTATACTATCATAAGCTATGCATCTATTTTATGCTATGCTTCACTATGCCATGCTATACTATGTTACACTACACTATACCATGAAATGCTATGTTATACTATGCTATGCTATGTTATACTATGCCACGCTATACTACATCATGCTATGCCACGCTAAACTACGTATGCTTTGCTCCGCTACTCTATGCTATGCCATCATAAGCTATGCTATACTACATTATGCCATGCTTTACTATGCTATGATATGTTATACTCAGTCATCAGTCATTTTCTGTACCGCTTATCCAGTTCAGGGTCGCGGGGGTTGCTGGAGAGGCGGGGTACACCCTGGAAAGGTCGCCAGTCTGTCGCAGGGCCAACATGAAGAGACAGACAACCATTCACGCTCACATTCATTCCTAGGGGCAATTTAGAGTGATCTAACCGTGCAGCCTCTCTCTCTCTCTCTCTCTCTCTCTCTCTCTCTCTCTCTCTCTCTATATATATATATATATATATATATATATATATATATATATATATATATATGTAAAGGAGCAGGGTCCGGGGAATAAAGCAACTTGGCCTTAAGTTTCTTGGTGGGAGATTTATTGTGCCGATGATGCTCCCCTTTAATGTGAACAGTGACAACACCTTGCAGTGTGTATTTACAACCATTCCTATTTACACTTACAGGGGTCCAGCATATGTTCTGGTTCAGTTCCCCACAAAACCATTTCTGTATGGCCCACAAACATTTCCTCTCATCTCCAATCCTTTTTCCATCAGATCACACTCCAGACTCACACTTAACTAGCCTCACTCATCTCTCCCAGGTGGGAAGCATTATCTAATTAGAATGAAGCTTGTTTCCAGCATAAGCCACCCAGTGGATAACACTGGATTGGCACCCTCAACCCACCCTACAACTGCATTAGTCCAACCCTGCTGCCAGTGTGCACCCCAGCAAATAAGGCTGACTAATTAGTGGTGGTGGAGGAGGGGAAGTCGGCCGTCACAGGGGGCCGACAGTGACGCACACTCCGTCACA
Organism: Atherinomorus stipes; assembly: GCA_023101725.1. Classification (NCBI taxonomy): domain Eukaryota; kingdom Metazoa; phylum Chordata; class Actinopteri; order Atheriniformes; family Atherinidae; genus Atherinomorus; species Atherinomorus stipes. Next base: position 40,440 of record JALJCO010008896.1, read on the forward strand.
ATATATATATATATATATATATGTTATACTATACTATGCTAAACTATACTGTGGTATGCAATGTTGTACTATGTTATACTACACTATACCATGCTATGCTATATTACATTATGCTACACTATACTATGCTATGTTATACTATTCCATGTTATGGTACCCTATGTTTTGTTATACTATGCTATGCTGTGCTACATCATGCTATGCCACGCTAAACTATGCTATGCTCCACTACTCTATGCTTTGATATCATAAGCAATGCTATACTATGCTATGCATCACTATGCTATGCTATGCTATGCTATGTTATACTGTGCTATGCATCACTATGCTATGCTATGTTATACTATGCTATGCTACATTATGCTATGCTACGCTATGAAATGTTATACTATGCTACGCTACATTATGCTATTCTATACTATTTTATGCTATGGTAAGCTATGCTATGCTTTGCTATTTTATGCTATGCTACACACAACAAACAAGCTATGCAATGCTATGTTATACTATGCTATGCTACACTATGCTGTTATACTATGTTATGCTAGGCAACTAGACATAAACATTAGCACATTGACAACGAAGGACAAGGCTAAGACTGGAAGGAAGACATGAGGGACATTTCCATGGTCCTCTGCCATAGTGACTTAGCATTGAAACATTTAGACTTGCAGTTCTACACAATGTCAAAGGGACGATGCATTTTAGGGGCTCTGACTATTATTTGGGAAAAGAACTTCATTTTGACACATTCATGAACAGTTTTGGGAGACATGAGCTTCTGCAGGAGAACCTCCTGTTGTGCTGAACCATCCAGGTTATTCTGGTAAAAGCACATGATGAGAAATATGTCTGTTTCCAAAAATGAGCCAAACCAGCCGAGAAAAACTGTCATTTCAGTTTGGAGTTGTTTTTTCTGGCTGCTTGGTTTTCTTTTTTCATTAAAATAAAAAAAATCATCACCAGCTACACAGAAATGCCACAGATAAACAGACGAATGATCCACATGACAGACAACAGCTGTGAGGATGAAGATGAAGGTGTGGTACAGAAGGGGGGGGGGGATCAGCAGCCCTTTGTTGCCCCCCAACGATAAGAAAGATGGCAGCTTGGTGGGATAATGCTGTCATCCAGATTAAGTGAGCTTTGTTCAGCCTTTAGAGGCTGAGCCATGTTTTGGCTTCAACACACTCATACACTTTAAAAGTTAATGCCGACTCCTCTCAGCACATAAACACAGCGGAGCGTTGCAGCAGTGGCAGCGTTCCCAGAGTCCTCGCAGCCCCGACCACCCACTTCCCAACGCCTCCAACGAGCTGAGTTTGAGCTGTTTACATACAACAAATTACAGAGGGCCACAGAGGCAGCCTGGAGCGACGGGCCACAGGGGCCACAGAGCTGCTCTCTTAATGCAAGAGCCCTGAGCTTGTTAATTACTTAGAGACTGTCCAGGAAGTAGGCTAATGTAGTTAGACAGGGAAGTTTGTCCATAGGCTACACTTTGACCCATTAGTTCTATGGTCCAACATCAAGAAATCACAGTGACATCTCCAGTAGCCGCAAATAAAAAGTCAAATCGCTGTAAAACGTTTGAAATGAATCTGTGGGAGTGAAGGAAAGGCCTCAGACTGGAGTCTTCAGGGCGTCTGATACGAAGCGAGTGACCTGAACAGAAGCAGCCTCGGCCCAAACAGCCACTTCTGCCTCAGCTCATAAATTCTTCAGACTCCAGTTTCTCTCAATTATTCATGTTTCAAGAGCAGCTGATGGTCGCACTGCAGCATTCTGTCAGAGACCAGCACCTGAAATAACAAGGTCCTCTCTGGAGAGGGACCACCAGGACCAGGACAGACCATCAGGACCGGGAGGAACCACCAGGACCAGGACAGACCATCAGGACCAGGAGGAACCAACAGGACCAGGACAGACCATCAGGACCAGGAGGAACCAACAGGACCAGGACAGACCATCCGGACCGGGAGGAACCACCAGTTCCAGGACAGACCATCTGGATCAAGAGGAACCACCAGGACCAGGACAGACCATCTGGATCAAGAGGAACCACCAGGACCAGGACAGACCATCAGGACCGGGAGGAACCACCAGGACCAGGACAGACCATCTGGATCAGGAGGAACCACCAGGACCAGGACAGACCATCAGGACCGGGAGGAACCACCAGGACCAGGACGGACCACCAGCACCAGGAGGAACCACCAGGACCAGGACAGACCATCTGGATCAGGAGGAACCACCAGGACCAGGAGGAACCACCAGGACCAGGACGGACCACCAGCAACAGGAGGAACCACCAGGACCAGGACGGACCACCAGCACCAGGAGGAACCACCAGGACCAGGACAGACCATCAGGACCGGGAGGAACCACCAGGACCAGGACAGACCATCTGGATCAAGAGGAACCACCAGGACCAGGACAGACCATCAGGACCGGGAGGAACCACCAGGACCAGGACAGACCATCTGGATCAAGAGGAACCACCAGCACCAGGACAGACCATCTGGATCAGGAGGAACCACCAGGACCAGGACAGACCATCTGGATCAGGAGGAACCACCAGGACCAGGACGGACCTACACGGACCTGACGGACCAGTCAAGACCAATCCCAGACCAGATCTGACTAATACCAGACCAGCCCAGACCAATCTCAGACCAAACCCAGACCATATCTGACTGATACCAGACCAGTCCAGACCAAACCCAGACCATATCTGACTGATACCAGACCAGTCCAGACCAAACCCAGACCATATCTGACTAATACCAGAACAGCCCAGACCAAACCAGACCATACTCTGACTGATACCAGACCAGTCCAGACCAATCTCAGACCAAACCCAGACCATATCTGACTGATACCAGACCAGTCCAGACCAATCTCAGACCAAACCCAGACCATATCTGACTGATACCAGACCAATCCTGACTAATCCCAGACCGATCTCTGACTGATCCGGACCAGTCCAGACCAATCTTAGACCAAACCCAGACCATCTCTGACTGATACCAGACCAGTCCAGCCCAATCCAGCCCAATCCCAGACCATATCTGACTGATCCCAGACCAGTCAAGACCAAACCAGACAAATCCCAGACCATATCTGACTGATACCAGACCAGTCCAGCCCAATCCCAGACCATATCTGACTGATCCCAGACCAGTCCAGACTGATGTGTGCTGGGTTCAGATACCAGCTGCTGTGAACTCACCTGAGAAGAAGTTCTTGGCTCTCAGGTAGCTGACGCTCAAACGTAGGATGGACAGTTTGTCCAGACTGGCCGTGACCTCCTCAGGAAAAGGCAGCAGGCTGGCCAGCCGCTCCAGTTCCCCGTTCAGCCGGTCCCGGTGCCGTTTGGACGGGTTGGACTTGCCGCCCTCAGCCGGAGGCTGCTTCACCCTGATCATCGGGGGGAAAGCAGGAAACATTTCAAAGGTTTTCCCACATCTGGAGACATCTGCATTTCAAACTACCACATGGAAAAAGTTCATTTTAACATTTAAAGAATGAAATATTAGCAACGATCACATGATCATGATTCCTGAAGTATCAACCTTTCCTAGAAACTCTCCCAAATTCCATCCTAACAATGAAATCTGGAATGGTCATGAGGACAAATAAACCTGGATTTATCAAAGACGCGGTGGCCAGTCGTATGCATGTTGGTAAGTAATGTGCAGCTGATAAATCCCACATGTTCTAAATCACCCACTTGTGTCTGTTTATGCTCATTTGCATTTGGAAACACCCTCATTTCACCAGATATGACGGCATGGCATGTCAGTTAGAGGTCACATGGAAATCACTTGTGTTTCCTCATGGAGTGATGGAGACAGAATCCATTTCTACTGAGTTTCAAGCTAAAACATTTCTTTTGAAAATACATTTAAAGCTTTTTTAAAACACATTTGAAGCTCACTTGCAAAGGTTTGAGTGCAGGATATTAATATTATTTAAGGATACTATGAAATAATCGGCGTAAAAAAGTTTAACAAATAATAAAAGGGTGCTTATTTGATTTCGGGCCTTTTTGTGTCCCCACTGAATTATAAGAAAAACTATAAATGTATATGTTTTAACAACCAGTGATGATTTTTCATGTCTATGTAAAATTTCACATTCATTAAAGCATTTTTTTTCAACCTTTTTTCAGCATTTTTATGGAGCTATTTTACTGTTTTCTGTCCCCGGAATAGGTTTCAGGTATGCAGTGCTTTATCTTTCGACTAAAAAATGATCAAATTGTGCTTTTTTTTGTATTGAAATAATATAGAATTAGTGATTTCTTATATCTGTCAAAAATGTCTAATTTTAATTTTTTTTTTTTTTAATAAATATGTCTGTCCCTTAATATTGTGGTCATTACCACCATGTTAAATGGTTTTAGAACAATGAAGTGTATTTGAAATCTGATTTTTTACTGCCTGTGTCAGTTTGTGGTGCCACTCATGTACATGCCGGACAGAAAGAAGACAACATTTTCATGACTGGAACAGCAAGTTTTTTTCCTAATTTATACCGACAAGTTGCATGATACTTTTATTACGCGTCATTACCAAACAGCTTATAGTTTATAGATAGCTACAGTCATCCTCTAAAATATTCATACCCTCCAATTAAAGAAGGAAAAAAAATCAGCTGCAAATTAAATAAGATGAAATTAACAAAAGTAATAATAAATAAAAATTCTATGAAAATCATGACATTGATTTTTTAATTGTGGTTTGAAAGAAACATTAAAAAAAACACACCAACAAAAAATAAAAACAAGTTAACAAGCATGATGGGGCTCCGAAGCTAAATTTTGTTGAGCAACACTTTGAGTCAATCACTGCAATCAGGTGTTTTGGTCTACTGCTCATGGGAAAGGTGCTCTAATGTGTCTGGGACAGTTTTGTTGGGTTTTTTTAAATCATTATTTCCAAACACAATTCAAAAGCAATATTTTATTTCAGTAAATTATAATTTGGTGAATTTTTGTTTATTATTACTTTCTTTAGTTTCTTGTTATTTGAATTACTATTGTAAATATAGCATTTTCTTAAATTGGAGGGTATGAATAATTTTGAAGATGACTGTATTTCACAATTGTTGTGTAAAAACTTCACATTCAGATAAGAAAAATATTGTAGGCCAACAGCACAGTAAGCTAAAAACTGTAAAATGTGATTACCATCATGCTTGTGGTGACGTTTCTATGGGATATGTGACTAAAAGAACCATTTTTAAAATACAATCTTTATCTTATATTAACAAATTTTGATTCTGACTCTCAGAAGAATGAGAATTCAGTTAAGATCTGTGTGGCAAGGTATTGTGACATTTAGGCCAAATTTTAGTGACATTTTATGTATGAGAAAAAGAAAACTCAAAAGGGCCCAAAATCATATGAACGCCCAAAAACGGTTCAGAAAAATGAGTCAAGTTGAAGGAAGACCTCTCCTTTCACATGACAATAAACCATTTTAACAATAACAGAAAGAAAGTGTGGCAGGACAGAGGTGAGGAACGTGCGTCCGCAGCGGGAGGATCCGGTATATTTATAACACATTTAGTTATGTGGAAATGTATTAGTTCAATTTCAAGCATTACTGAAGTTTTAAAAAAGAGAATAGAGAATAGTTGATTATAAACTTGTGAATAAAAACCAACGGAATCTCAGCCATAACAGAGCAAAACTCCTTTTTTTCTTTTGTTTGTTTGTTTGGGGTTTTTTGTTTGTTTTTTTTACCCCCATTTTCAGTTGTCAGAGGAAGGGATTTAGTGCGTTCCAGTTGTTTCGGAACTCGTTTTTCCGAGGTAATTTTCCAAGGAAAACCAGTCATAAACTGGTTTTACTGAGATACGAAGGCCCAATCCCAACAAGTGTATCGATCTGCGGCTTCCAACCCAGGGGGTGTGTCCTATAGTGGGCGTGTCACACAAAGGGTGTGTCACATAGTGGGTGGGTCTTGTTAGGTTTAGGGGAAGGGTCGGGGGTAGGGCTAGATTATAGCGTGCTCTCATAAGCCTGGTGGGTGTGTTGTCGAGTGACATCAGTCGACGACACGCCCACTCTACGACACGCCTAGTCACGCAGATAGACCCATCTCAATCCCAAACCGGCCCCTAAACACTACCCCTCGGTTTGTGCGTTCCCACGGAGGCTCCGCCCTATTAAGGGCCGTCCCAAACCACGTAGGGCAGAGGGCGAGTGGACTGTTCAGCCCTTAGAATTTTGCAGTGGGTGCAACGGCTAAATGGAGGAGGAAACAGTCATGATCCACACATGAGTTCCGCACGTGTCATGCATGTTTGTCATACTGACAGAATAACATGAATGGAGTTATTTAAGGGGGGGGGGGAACAGGTGCACTGTAGGTATCCTTCAAACCACTGGCGCTCATGGAAGGGAATGTTTGAGCAGGATAATAAAGATAATAATAAATAATAATAAATAATGATAATAATAATGATAAATGATCATTCGTAGTAGTCGTAAATATTAGGTCTATTAATAGTGATAATAATAATTTTTGTCATTTATTTAATTGTTTACGATCATGATTATTATTATTTATTTAAAATAAAACATTGTTCTTCACACATGAGTGTGAGTTATTTCCACAGATTTATTTGACACAAGCATGTTTGTGTTGACATGGCGATGACTGCTTTCCTTTTCCAGAGGAGGGAAGAGGGCGTCTCATTCTCATTAACACCCACCACCTCCAATCAAAGCGCCTGTACAGCTGTGAGTGTGACGTCATTGGGGGTGACACTCTATAGTTAAGGGCTAGTGTGTAGAGAGCGGTTTTGGCTCGAGTACCCCGAAATTGTAGATTTAAAGATGGCTGCGTACCATTGTTGTGTTTATTAAACTACTATGCAAGATATTTTCTGTTCATAAATTTAGAGTGCAAACAGCACAGAGTTGTTGTTATAGAATTTTACAGTCTCATGGTGGTCTTTTTTTTCTTTCAAATGCAGCGTGAATATGTGTTGTAACTTGTTTATTAAAACACACACGCTGAAATTAGCTGTTGTTGTCATGGTAATATTGTTATAACATCTGTGTTACTTTTCTAGCTAGAAATGTGTTATTTTCTAGATGTTCTACCTCACAAATAGGCTGTTTTGGAGATTCCAATCTTTTCCCGAGTTGGTGCAACTAGAACGCAAAATACCTGCAATGACGTCACTAACTCGCGTCTGCTCGGGTCTATCTATCTGCGGCACGCAAGACAGAGGTGTGTCATAGAGTGGGCGTGTCGTTGAGTGATGTCACTCCACGGCACGGCCACCAGGCCTATGAGAGCACGGTAAAACCTAACCCTACCCCTGACCCTTACCCTAAACCTAACAACACCCACCCACTATGTGACACGCCCACTATGTGACACACCCATAATAGGACACGCCCCCTGGGTCCACAGATAGATACACTTGGTTGTATTTCCAACTGGGAAGTCGAAAATCCGACTTCTAAGTTCAAATCAAACGCACCATTATCCTAATTTAGAACTCTTTTGTAAACCTGGTTGTTTAAATGTTTTGTAGAGATGATTGAGACACTTTTACGTAGCTAACCTGCACATATATTCACTGCAGCACTCTTATTTGATCCGGTTTTATATTATTTAAGAGAAATAAATGTGTTTTTGGTCACAAAATGCGTCTTTTGTCAAGCTGACTTCAGCAACAGCGACGACCTGACCACATCCCGGACAGAGACGCACCGCTGTACCGAAACCCACGATAAGATACCAGTTCATGTACTGCCCACAAGACCACAGGCTGTTAGTTCAATCAAACATTATGTTTTACAGACAATCAGACATGAATGCTGTATGGACTGGTTTTAGGTAACGTGTCTCTCTGACCATGGGGGACGCATCTGCTTCACCCTCACTGCCTTGCTGAAGATGCTCATCCCAGCTGCCACAAGCCAAGTTGCCTAAACGTTACATACTACTGGCCTACTACTACTACTACTACTACTACTACTACTATAGCCTACTGGTTCGCTGTTGTACACAAATGATGACAGTACAGCGTGGTGATGAGCTGCGCACCCACATGGCGGAGTGATAGCAGCCAAAAAATAGTCCAAATAAGATATATCAAGGTCTGACGTGATCCCGGGATGTTTTAAAATAGTTTAAACAGTCTAACCAGAGCTTAAAACCTCTGGTTAACGGCGTCCCTACAGCTTCAGAACTACTTTTTTGGGGATTTATGGATCTTTGAAGGGAGCCGACTCTTGAAGAGCCGTTCCATCCAAAGACAAAAGACTGGAACATTCTTGCCTTAAATTCATGAGTTTTTATTACCTCCATGAAGGAGGTTATGTTTTTGGTAGCGTTGGTTTGTCTGTCTGTCAGTAAAATTATGGAAAAAGTTCTGGAAGGATTGACCTGAAATTTTCACCGGTCTTGTGACTCAGCTCAAGGACGAATCCATTAAATGTTGGTGGTGATCCGGATCACCTTCTGGATCCAGGAATTTTTTGAAGGACTCTTTATCAAATTGTCAGATCGGCCAAATTTTGGCATTTTTGCATATAACTCCATACAAATGGCCCGAGTGTTTGGTAAAAAAATTACAAGAAAGAATCTCAATGAGTTCTGTAATGTTTCGAAAACTGATCCAGATTCAGAGAAAATTCCGGATACTATGATCCAGAACATATTATCCGGGAGTCGTTGGCATTTTCAATGCGGAAAGGTAACAAATGAAGAAACAGACACTTAAACAAAACCAAATTGTAGCCAAGACTCTGCTGAATCGGGAGTATGTCAACGGAATTAACGCATCTTCATTAGCAACGGAGCTAGATCCAGAAGAAAACCGCCATTATGGAAATATTGATTTTTGGAAATAACTGTTGAAGTCATGATGAAACAATTATGATTCCAGATGCTGTTGGTATGTTTTCATGGTCAAGGAATCCAGTGATGTAGATTAAATAAGTGCAGGAGTATAAGTTTTTGTTGTGAATCACAATATGAAGAGGACATGAGGTACTTGGCGGAGGTCTGCGCTCTCCGAGTGTTTTTCTAGTTTTAGAATTTAATCAACAGTAACTAATCTTTATCAAGTAAATAATCACTTGTAGCAATTCCTATTGGAATAATTCAAACTTGCACACCCCATCAATATATACTCAGCAGTTGGGAAATATTCTGAATCATTGGTCAATTTTCATCAATCTTGTGTTTTCCTTTTTACAACCTGGCTCCATGTCCCCGAGCTTTGAAAGTGAGATCAGTATTTTGGATTTTTACTCGCCAAAACACTTTGTGGTACAACAAAACTAAACTTAACTGCAATTATCTTTCACACAAGGATATTTTAGTGATGCAAAAAGCCTCACACTATCAGAATAAAGGCGAATGAAAAGATATATGTAGCTATATAAAATCTACAATATGGGCTTTTTAAAAAATTGCAGGAAAAATACAGAAATTCAGTAAAAAATGTAAATAAATAAAGCTGAGGTACATCAGTGTTTTGGAACACTTTCTGCCCATAGATGCATTTATGCTAGGGATCGATCGATACAGATTTTTTTAGGGCCAATACCGATATTCTCTCATCAGCCTCAGCCAATACAGCTTGCCGATATTTGGGGCTGAAACTGCATTTGACTCCATAGATATGGAGATCTGATATCGGTTCCAATATTGACTAATTAGCTGGATCGGATATTGGATGAATGAGGCCGATCAAGCATTCTGATCCAGTCATTTCTTGTTTTTATTAATATTAACTTTATTTGTTAATAAATAAAAATAAGCACATTTCTGTGTTAATTTGTTACTTTTTTTTTTAACAAGGCTTAATGTTGTTGAGCTTGATGCCTTCACTCACATGGCAAAGTATACAGTTCATTCATTCAACAGTAGTGATCAGTATCGGGTGTCGGCCGATATGCTCAGACTAGGTATCGGATTGGATCGGAAAAAACTGTTTCCGTGCATCTCTATTTGACTCCCAAATTAATAGAATGAAGGATACAATGAAAAGACATTTTACAACTCTTCTAATATAATTTTAAAAAAAGAACAAATCCCTTTAAATAAATATCAAAAACAAACAAAGAAACAAATGTTGCTTGGGGACGTCCTCAGACATAGCTCTGGTTTTCACAGGTATGCTGATGATACTCAGCTTTACATCGCCGTGTCTCCTGATGACCTGGAGCCAGTTAACACCCTTTTAAACTATATTTTAGATATAAAGTCATTGTTGGCAGAGAACTTCGTACAGCTCAACCAGGACAAGACTGAAGTTTTGCATCAGAAATGTCACAAAGACAGGATTTTATCATCTTACAAACATCGCCCGAGTCTGCCCATTTCTCTCTCTTGTCAGCACGGATGTGCTGATGCATGCTTTTATTTCCAGATTACTGTAATGCCCTGCTCTCTGGTCTTCCTAAAAAGTCTGCTTCTAGCTTACAGTTACTGCAGAACTCAGCAGCAGGAGTTCTGACGAGGACCAGAGGGCGGGAACACATAACACCAGTTTTAAAATCTCTGCATTGGCTCCCCGTGCGTTTCAGGATTGATTTTAAGGTTCTCTTAGTGGTTTATAAATGTCTTCATGGTCTTGGGCCTTCTTATTTATCTAACCTGCTTTTAAACTATGAGCCCTCGGTACCCTGAGGTCCTCTGGTACCGGCCTTTTAAGCCCCGTTTCTACCAGGGGGTCTGGGTCGGGTCGGGCCGGATCCGTCCACGTTTTTTTGCGTCTCCACAGATAAAAACTGGGACGGGTACCCTTATATCCGACCCGACCCGGCCTACTTTTTTGGCACCCTTCGGTAGGGGTACTGATCTAACCGATCTGGACCAAAGAGGTGGAGCTAACACAAAGCAATACATTGATTTGTTGAAAAATCTCGCTTCCCACATGACCAAGCCTAAAAACAAAGCTGGGGTGACTCCTTTTGTTTCTGTCATGTGTGGTGCCGGTGTTTTGGTTAAACGGCGTTGCACAGCGATGATGTCACGCGATCACGTAGCAGCGCTGTCCAGCACCTCCAGAATAAGGGTACAGGTTGCGGTGGGGACGCAGCGTGAAATCAGCACATCCGTACCAAAACCCACCCGATCCGGCCTGGCCCGACCCAGACCCGCGGGTGGAAATGGGGCTTTAGTTTTCCCTAAAGTCAGGACAGAAACCCACAGCAAGGCCTCATTCCACCACTACGGTCCTCGTCTGTGGAACAGCCTGCCAGAGAAGCTCAGGGCTGCAGAGACTGCTGATGCTTTTAAGAGGCAGCTTAAGACCTTTTTAATAAAGTATTTAATTAATTAGTCATTTATATTTTTGTCTGTTATGTTTAACTGTGTTATCATGGTTTTGATTTTACTAAGGCACGTCATATTAGTTGTTTTTATTACTCTTTTGTCCATATTTATATGTAGTTCTTATTTGTTCTTATTGACGTTCATTTATTTAGTCTTTTAACATCAACTCCAGTGTTTTCCTCATGGGGGGCCTCCATGCAGAGAGCTTTGCTTTTTGGTTTGTGGGGTTTTTGCCATTGGGGAGCCCTCTTGTCGGGGTGGCTGAGGGGTCCTGCTCTGCAATCCTATGGTTGTGGTGTGGGCCCCTGGCGGCCGGACCTGGGGGGTCCCACTGGTGGTGGATTCTGAGATGATGATGGCTCCCAGAGGGGACGGATCCCAAAGAAATGGTTTCCTCACGGCGGCGCCAAGCAGGTTATATTCACACAGTTATAACGAATAGTGAGGGAGGGTGTGTGTGTGTGTGTGTGTGTGTGTGTGTGTGTGTGTGTGTGTGTGGGGGGGGGGGGGGGTTTAGAAAATGTGTAATTATTATTGTAATTAATTATTATTATTTGTCTAATTGTCATTTTATTGAAATGTTGCTGATTTTTATATGTAAAGCACTTGAGTTTGAGTTTGAGTTTATTTTATTTAAAAAGGGACAGTGCATATTAATGAACATAAAATGTAAATATGCAGGATTATAGCAAGGCTAATTTCCATCCTTAGTCTCTTGACAAGTCAACACACGAAAAATAAAAGTAATAAGAACACTAATAACATTGAAAAGTGTTATTATTGAAAAAACTTTGTGTTATGAAAAGTGCTTTATAAATTAATTTAATCTTATTTCATTTACAATTATTAAACTTAACTTCCGGGCTTCACTCTTTTCCAACAGAGTTTTCTCCTCGGCTTTTGTCCACATGCATGTCGGAAATATGAGGCAAGGAAGATGCTGCTTTTACACAGAGCAATTGAGCTAGCAACTGTGCTAAAGCTAACAGCGAAGAATCCAGACATTGGCATGGTAATCAGATGTAAACATCTACTTTTTAGGACCGTCAAAATTGATTAATTCATATTTATGTTTTTAAAAAAAAATAGTAAAGATTTAAATTGTGAAAAATTTAAACTGATACGGATATCCAATAATTTTGTGCTTCTGATGGACGATATGGATGCCAATATTAAAGCTGAAAATGATGTAATATTCAATACTTGTGCGAAATAACAAAGATGCTTCTGCTGCAGATCCAGTAGTTGCTGGAGACGTCATGATGTTGCACGGTGGGCGTGGCCTAATGTTCCCATGCCCCACACACTCAAAAACAGAGGTACCAGTTTGTACTTTAAAGGATACAAAGCTTGTTGCTGGGGGTGTTCCTTTTTGAAAGACATTTCTGTACCTTCATGGTCCATTTTTGTACCTTATTAAGCTGTATGAGTTAATAAAGTACAATTAAACCAATAAAAAATGATGAATAAAAGTCAGTAAAATAGAGATTATGACAACAATCAAAGATGCTAAAAATAAATGTATAATTATTACATAAATTTTAGGCCAAACACATATATAATTATACAAATAATTATTACTATAATTATTAAGAAAATCATAATTTAATAACTATAACTATACTACTGTTTAGAAGTACTGCTATTTATAGTTATTGTACAAGCTACACACATTTTTTTTTAATGCTGCAGGTACCCTTAGGGTTGAAATGGTACAAATTTGTACTTTATATCACTTTGGACCCTTTTTCATAGTATATAGGTACTTCTGGCCTCATAAAGACCAATATTGTTTTTTTTAAGAGAACATTTGTAAAAAAAAAAAGTACCTGCAGGTACAGAAATGATCCTGTGTCATACCTCTATTTTTGAGTGTGCATGGATTAAAAAAAAAGAAGAAAACAAAATAAACTTTTGGGAGTTCACCACCAAACAGCGCCTGTTAGATATCGGTTTATTGTATTAATAACAGCGTTTTTAAATTTGGCCAGGGACAGATGGAAACTCACCTTTTGGCTAAACCTGGAGTATTTGGAAGTTTTTCTTTGATTTTTATGTGCTCTGTCACTGTCAAATAAATAACATTTTTAAAAAATATAATCTCGATATCGAGCTGATATTGTGCCAATATTTACTGTTAAAGCCAATATAATCTGAAACTGATATCAGGCCCATCACCAGATGTTACTGTTGTGCTGAATTTTCTGGACCTCCAGATTCAGACGAGTTAAAAATGACATGAAGTGACTGATTTTGTTTCCTGCAACGAGGCTTCTGTTTGGCCCCCGTCGGGCCTTCGTCCAGCAACGCCCTGATTTCAGATTTAGTTTATTTAACAGGGACAATGTACGGCAGCAGTGGCCACATGCTTACACCAACTAATTTCCATCTGCAGTTTCTAAAACACACAAAATACAGAAACTGAAAGCTTTCAAAGAAAAAAAGAAAGTTATTACAGAAATAAACATGAGCTGCTCGTATTTACCCTGCAGGAATAAAAACCTTTACAGATGTTCAGACTGCAGGTTTCCTGCATGAAGGACACTGCTGCACAGTGGACTGAACCATGTGCAACATCATGGGGGGGCAAGCTGTCCAACTACCCCTTCAGCCCAACAGGAAGTGCAGATTATTCACACACAAAATCAAGCAAACAAACAAAAAAAAGTAACTTAAATTCTGGATTTCTGAGAAATGTGTTTCCAGACTGGTGCTGCAAAAATCTGCACCAGACCTGAACCATAAATGTAGTTCACATGAGATAGACTCATGTGAACTACATGACTCATAGTAGTAATGATAATAATAATAGCCCTAATAATAATAGTAATTACAGATTATTATTATTATTATTATTATAAGTGGTAGTAGTATTCACAATAGTATAATAATAATTTTAATAGATGATGATTATTATTATCATATTTGTTGTTGTCATACATTTTATTTAAAAATAAAATGCATGAATAAAATGTATTATTTAAAAATACAATGTCACTTTGAAAACATATTGTGACATTTATATGGAATGGAGAGACCCTGAGGCAACGGTTAACATTACAGATATTCTATATTAACGTTAGATTTTCTACAGCTCAACCATCCATCAGCTGATCACTGAAAACAGCGTACTCATTTTGATTAGAAATGATCAAAATAAATGACAGAAAAACGGCCTAAAAACCCTGCTGTGACTGGGAAAATACCAGCAGGCCTCTTCATGCCATTCACCACATTTGACTGGAAATGAAAAAAATCTAGTGTTCTGATTTTTGGATTTAAAAAATGCAAAGAATACATTTTAATAGTGAAATGAGTTGAATTTATGTTTCTTAATTAAATGAAATGTTTTATTAAAAACATTAGAACAGATTTGATGTAGTGGATTTTTCCTGTATTGTAAAAATAAATCTGAAACTGCAGAAACTGGGATGAATATAGTGAAGATGATCTGTAAAAAAAAAAAAAAAAAAAAAAAAAAACGGACGCAGGTTACTAAATAAAATTATGGCAACACGTAGGCTAATATAACTGAGCAGATTTTATTTATTTATTTATAAAAAATGTGTTGGATTAAAAATTAAACAAATTTTAGAAACATTATTTTTTTTTTGTTTACTTGTATGTCCCGAGGGGAAATTAGGCTCTGCATTTCACCCATCTTGTACTGAGTATCAGAGAGCAGAGGGCTGCTACTTAAAGCGCCCGGGGAGCATTTGGAGGGTTAAGGACCTTGCTCAGGGATCCACAGTGTTTAACCTAGGAGTCGTGTCGGGGACTCGAACCCGGGTCCTCCGCGCCAAAGCCCACGACGCTACCACTAGGCCACCCACTCCCCCTTAAAATTATCTAAAATTATTATCTAAAATTATCTGTAAGATTAATTTAAGCTCACAAAAAATCTGCAATTTATTATTTAAATTCTCAATATTTTGAGGAGAATCGTTTTTATTAGGCCAATTATTAGAGAATTTTAAGTTATTTATTCAGTTTTGGCGAAACTTTACTGAATATTTTGATAAAATGCGGGTTAAAGTTGCTGATCTGCAGCAGCCAACAGCTAATTCTGTTATTGATTCTTTTTTGTTGCTGTTTTGCATTTTTATTAAATATGAAGAAATAATTCGTGACGTCACA
This sequence comes from Atherinomorus stipes, assembly GCA_023101725.1. Taxonomy (NCBI): domain Eukaryota; kingdom Metazoa; phylum Chordata; class Actinopteri; order Atheriniformes; family Atherinidae; genus Atherinomorus; species Atherinomorus stipes. The sequence continues at coordinate 55,895 of JALJCO010008896.1, forward strand.
ACACGACGTTAATAAACAGAAATCTCGTTAGAGGCAATAACTGACCTGTAAAACCAGTTTAACTGATAAAATCTTTTTTTTGTGTGAATGAATTTGACCACAATCTTCATTTTAGATTAAATTACTCTTTTTCTTCTTTTTTTAAAAAAATTCTCTCCATTCTCTCTTCAGCCGCAGGTCGCGAGTTCGATGCCGCATGTTGAGATTTAATGGTAAAAACTTCCTGATGGATAAGAAAGTTTGTTTTTGGGCTTGAAGCAATAAAAATGATAAAGCGGGTCTGTTTAGGAGCCGCAGCAGACTAAAGACTATTTTCCTTTTTCCCCACAGAATGACGTCAGAGAATAAACTGGGGATTTTATGTGAAAACACATCCTGAAGATCTAAAAACTGGTTGATGAACAGAACCAGACCAGGTCCAGGTTTTCGCCCTGATGGGCGTCTGGGCAGAAAATGGCGCTCCAGCCACCGGGAGGGTCCCGGGAGGCGGATCGATATCATCAGATTCATAATCTCTGAAAACCACCAACGGCCAGACAGAGAGACCCGGTCTGGTGGTCTTCGTTGGGGAGAAATGTTCGGCTTTATGGATAAACAGCAGAACCAGGTGGCTCGGCTCGGCTCGGCTCGGCTCGGAACGAGGCCGCTGCTGCAGGCCTGCTGTAATCCGCCTCACCGAAACATCTTTATTTCTGAAAACCAGGATCCGGTCGGAGGTCCGCAGTAGGTCCGCGATGATTCCGAGTTTATAAAGGAACGAAATCTGGAAGAAAATGCGTTTTCTGACATGAGGGGGGGTCAGTGTGGTGGTCGCGCGGAACCGGGATCCGTTCGGGGATTTAACAGAAACCACAGACATGGAAGAAGGAGGACTCACGCTCTCTGCACCGGTTTTCTCCTCTTGCGTCCCGCATACATGTCGCTCCTCGGAATTAAGCTCAGATCCGTCAGAAACACGCGCAGCTCCTCATGGACCCGGACTGGCCGCTACAGTCCTCCACCTTCACACCTCATGACGCAGAATGCGCAAAGATTGAAGAAATATTCACAGAAAGAGATTTATTTAAAAAAAAAAAAAAAAAAAAAAAGAAGATCAAAGCCGATCAGAAGTTCCGCCCGCAGTCCTCCGTTTGCGCCTCCGCATCCAAACCCCGCAGAGAGAAGAAAATGACGCAGCAGGGGGAAAATGAAGAAGTAGTTCAGGTGCGTCGGCTCTTCATCCTGAGGAAGAGGAGTGGAGAAGAGGCGCAGTTTGCGCCGGAATGGTGCGCATCTCAGCACAGCAGCGCGCAGAAACGCAGCGGAGCTTCAGTCTGAGCGCGCGCTCCAACCTGCACCGGACGGCGGCGGCGAGCACGCGCATTCCACTGGCGGGCACGCCCGACTGTCGGGAGCGCGCCTGAGTGCGCAGGCACGAGGATTGTCTCCTGGAAACACAGGTCGAGCGCGTCCACAGGGCGCGTTCTGGAGGGAGCCCCGCCGACCAATCAGCGCGCGGATGGAGGCTCAGAATGTGGGTCAGAGGTCAGCGGGCAAATAATGTGACCTGCTGGTCATCATCAAGACCTGATCCCAGTCCAGGAGTCAGACCAGGACCTGATTCCAGTCCAGGAGTCAGACCAGGACCTGATTCCAGTCCAGGAGTCAGACCAGGACCTGATCCCAGTCCAGGAGGCAGACCAGGACCTGATCCCAGTCCAGGAGTCAGACCAGGACCTGATCCCAGTCCAGGAGTCAGACCAGGACCTGATCCCAGTCCAGGAGTCAGACCAGGACCTGATCCCAGTCCAGGAGGCAGACCAGGACCTGATCCCAGCAGAGCAAGTCCAGGAGTCAGACCTGATCCCAGCTAGACCAGAGCTGGTCCAGGAGTCCAGATCAGCTGATTTTTAAACTTGAAGATTTTCAAAACTCATCTCTGGAAAAAGAAAAAAAGTCTGAAAACCGGGAAAAAAAGAATTTTGGACGAAAATTCAGAAACTCAGAAAAAAAAAATTAAACTCTGATTTTAAAAAAAATATTTGCAAAGACATTTTTCTTAAACATTTATATATTTTTCTTCACTCAGAAATATTTCTTTCTCACTTTCCGAGAGTCAATTTTAATATGAAAACATTTTAATCTGAAGGTTAACAGTTGAATTAATGTTTGATGTAATTAATTATTAAAATAATCTGATTAATATTTTAATGAATTATTCATAAGGCTACTTAAAATAAATCAGTAAATTAATAAAAATCATACAAGTTAATAATTTACTATTTAGGATGGAAAAAAATTGGTTTAATCCAACTTGTTTAACTTCCAATGAAGAAGTTCAGGAATGAATGAGTCCAGTAAATCATAAAGCAGCAACCAAACTATGATGAAATTACTGCAAAATCATTATTTAATAATGTATTTCATTAAAACGGAGTGAAATGATGCAATTCTAATTTAATATTTAAAGAATAAATAAAATTAAATAAGATGAACTTTCCAGGAATTTGTCTAATGCAAATTATTGCAATAAAATGTAACGTCACACAAGCAAACAAAAGCCTTTTATTTATTTGTTTGTTTGTTTATTTGTTTATCTATTAATTTATTTTGTATCTGTTTATTTATTTATTTATTCATTTATTTATCTGCAATCTTTCATCTGGTCTGCTGATAATTGTAATGAAGAAAGAAACCTGCAGATGGAGGGAAAATGAGATGAACATGATGGTACAGTAAATAAATCTTTCACAGTGATGATATTTAGTATTTATGTCACTACAGAAACAACTTCCAGAAAGATGATGGGAAGAAAAGGAGTGAAAAAAATACATTTTAGATTGTTTTCATGGTGATTTTTAATTTTGCCGTTTACACTTTGACTTGCTGAAAACAGAAGTTCAGACTCATCATTTCTGGTTGTGTTTCATAGTTTCTCTAATGTTACTTTATCCTCATATATTGTTTTAATTTGTTCTTTCTATGACTGTTGTAGTAAAGCATGAACATAAATGCAGGATCTGAGTCAGAACCAGAGTCAGTCCAGTTCTAAGGTTTTATTCTTGCAGTCTGAGGCTTTCTGTCATGTCCAGGGGCGGCTGCAGAGATTATTTTAGAGGTGGCTACAGAAAATAGCAGACTGGCCAAGGGGTTAAGTCAACGACGCAAAGCTTCAAAAAGTCCACGCAGTCTGTGTCTGAGTTGTAGTTGATATTTAAGACTTATTTACATTTATCTAACTTAACGATTTTGGTTTGGTGATTAAATCTTACTTTTTGAGTGAAATCAACCTACTCTCTCTAATCTGACATAATTTAACCTTTCACTCAAAGTAAATTATTTAAAGGAGTCATCACCCGGAAATCCCACTTTTTCACGTTAAAACATGTATTAGAACAGGACCTCAGTAAAAACGTGCCTGAAACTCCGGAGAGTGAAAGTGACATCGTCTTTGAGTGCGGGGGCTCTCTTCTCACCAGAATCGGCCACAAGAGCGCGCTCTCCATAGAACGCCATGTTGTGTTTTTTCTCAGAATGACATGATCCACAGAGGCTGCTAGCTGCTAAGCTAGCCTCTTTAGCGCCACCTGAAATCAGCTGATTACCTGCCGCAGAGTAGTTATGACCAGCTTTGTTAGAGAGGACGACGACAAGGAGGAGGAGGGAAAAAAATCTGCGGCGCTGAGCTGCTTCAGCAAAAAATCAGCAGTTTTCGTTGCTCTAACAGGAGGGACAGCTTTACCAGGGAGCAGTGGATTATATTTATCAGTGAGGATGTGCAGTCAGTAAGTGTTGCTGCTGTGTAACTTATTATCTTTAGTGTCAGAGACCAGTAAACGGTGGTTGACGAGCGGACAAGCTGCTAATGTAGCTACAGAAGCTAACACTGTTTGGTTAACTTCACGTCAAACGTCCGCTCCTTATATTCATCAGAGTCCAGCCCTTTTACTCCACGGATCCTCTCTATCAACCGCACCGTTACGTTTTTATCACGTTTTTGTCTGTTGGGACATCATTTCCTTCACTTGCTCTGTTCTGATAAAACTTTGTTTTGGCTTTGACGTTTGCCTCGTGAATGCGCTTTCAGACAGGTCTGATTCTCCTGCGTATTCTCACGACAAACAAAAGTTGGGGATAAAAAGAGGTTAAAATGAGCTCATTAAATTTTCCTCCCACCCAACTAGAATTAAAAATTCTTTTCAAGATAATTTAAGAAGGATTGTATTTGTAAAACAGCAGGTTATGACACCTTTAAGTTGTTTCAGCTTTAGCATGCATGAACAGCAAAGGGGGCGGGGCTATTTTCAAAACTCAACATATCTAGACCACAAAGGCTCATGGGAAATACAGATTCAGCAGGAAATTACCCTTTTATGATGTTATCCTATAAATTGAAGTTATGTGCTCTACTGCCTTTATGTTCACATTTATAGAAAGTTGTTGACAAATTCTGTTCAGTTTGGAAGTTAAAGGGACGAGAGGCTGGAATTAAAAAAACAAACATGCATGTCCATTTTTTTAATACTAATGGGTGATGAAGCGCTAAATACCAAAAAAAACGTTTCCACCCACGTTTATCTCCATTGCCCTGTGTGGTGCAAAACGCACTGCAATTCGGTGTTTGGAGTGGATAGCCCAGTGGTAGCGTCGTGGGCTTGGGCGCGGAGGACCCGGGTTCGATTCCCCAAAACGACTCCTGGGTGAACCACTGTGGACCCCTGTGTCCTTAACCCCTGACCAACTGCTCCCCGGGCACTTTAAGTAGCAGCCCACTGCTCTCTGATACTCAGTACAGAGATGGTGAAATGCAGAGCCCTCGAGGATCATACAAGTGTGGCAAGGTACGCAACAGAGGGCCTGGACGGGCTTTGCATCTCCCGGGTGAAAGCCATGCACACTGACCATTCAGCCAAAGGGACATCCCTGTGGCCAAGTAGCACATGATCAGTCGGAGGCATAGTGACAGGACCGTCAACTGCCACACAAGTATAACAAAACGATTCAGATCAACTGAAAGACACTAAAAAGTGTAACTACAAAGAAAAAGGTTAGTAAACAACATCATAGCGTCAGTTTGTGCTCGCTCCCGTGACAGCTTGGCTCGTGGCTGCAGATACCTGAAGCGTCAGTCACGAGTTTCATTTCTTAATCTTGCCTCAAGTCCCTTTAAAGTTGCACCATGAGTGTGAAGGACCGTTCAAGGAGATAAATGGCCACTATAATGTTTTAATGTCAACAATGGAAGCAACATATCCTTCTTATAATATGTGTTGCTGTCCGATCACAGACTCTGGATTTAATCTGATGCATACAAATAAAGTTGAAATACATAATCTAAGTAATTATGCATTCAGAGCAAAAAACAGAGCACCAAAGTAAGTTGTTTAAAATCACAGCATCAGATTAATGACACGTTTAATCGAGTCTAATAAGATGACCCAAATAGAAATTTATTTTCAATGACTAAATAAAAATAAGTTGAACTGAATTTTGAAAATAACATATTCATTCAACTGAGTTTTATTTACGTCACTCAACTTAATTTTATTAGATGTGACCAATTCATTAAATATTCTTAATTTGGTTCAATGATTTCTTTTAAAAAGTTGTTTTTATTGTTATTATTATTAAGTTATTATTGGGTATACAACAAACTACTTAATACTAATAACTACTTTAAAATAATATGGTAGACAGTTGTCTTAACATTTTTTTTGTTGTAACCAACTTAGAAATTTGTGCTTCTGAGAACAGTTATTGATGAAGGAATACTTAAGATAATCTTTGACTTCAAATCACTGATCACTGATTTCAAATCAAGTTGTTGTAACTAATAAAGACAAATGGAAACTGTTGTGTTGATTTTTGTTTGTTGAGGCTAAACGTTTCTTTTTAGAGTGTGGGGTCAGTTTGTGTTGACGGTAAAGAAGCGTAGTGTTACTAGAAAAATTACAGGATCAGATATTTTCCTATGATGGAGTACGCTGTATCCCTAATTATAGCATTGATTCAGGCCAAGTTCTACCATGTTCTACTGGGAATAAAACATGTTTATGTTCCACTGGGAAAAAAACATGTTTATGTTCTACTGGGAATAAAACATGTTTATGTTCTACTGGGAATAAAACATGTTTATGTTCTACTGGGAATAAAACATGTTCATGTTCTACTGGGATTAAAATATGTTGTTTATGTTCTACTGGGAATAAAACATTTTACACTTTATTGGGATTAAAATATGTTGTTTATGTTCTAATGTGGATAAAGTATGTTGTCTACATGCTGCTGGGAATAAAACATGTTAATGAGATTTTTCTTCTATTGATATTTTAGCTCCAGGACATTTCTGGAATTTGGTGTGATTTTTTAACTGCTACTCGAATTTCCAAGCTACATTGAATGCATCACAAAAACTTGCACATGGCCAGAACCACTGAGTGAAATGGGGGGAAACAAAGTAATCTGATTACTGCAAGGCTGCTCTGCATCTGTAGTCACCTCAGATACTTGACATTATTTAAAGAGATTAAATTAAGGAGTTCACGATGAACAGGGTTGCCCGCCACCTGGATCCATGCTTTAGTCTTTGATTTCTCCTTTTAGCAGACTAGACTAGACCACATGTTCAGCTGTAATGTGTGCAGGTTCCTCCGAGAGGCTCCACCATCACTCACCGACAATAAATCATTCATCCTCTAAATGTAGAAACCTGATTCCAGCCACGAGCGTGCACGCTCAGTGTGTGCAAACAATCAGAGTTAGAACACAGCTGTGTTTAGACAGCAGACAAAGGCAGATATGTCCTCATGTGCAGCCATGGAAGGGCATATACTGAGTCACATGACCAAATCAGACCCCCTAGGGTGCTGAATACCCTGCCACTCTCTTCTCATGTAGAGAGGAAACTAGGCCAACGAGCTGGGAGGTTGTTTTCATTTATTTCACGATTGTTTAGGCTTGCCAGAGGATGAACGCCGTCCTTTCTGAGCGAGGTTTCATTCCTCAGCTCATCCAGGAAACAAAATGTCACATTCCCACAAATCTCTGGTTGGAATGTGATGCCAAGGAGGAAAGACATCAGCCACAACTGTAGAGAGGCAACTGCTGCCTTAGTCTGGGAAGACTTACAGGTCTTCTCCAGACTATCTGCAGTCCAGCAAACATTCAAGACAGCTGCCAGTCTTCCAGGAGAGGACATCAAAGAAAGACTTCAGTCAGACCCCAGACCTCCATCTCAGACTCTCTAGACCTCAGTCAGACTCCAGATCTCCGTTTCAGACTCTCCAGACCTCAGTCAGACCCCAGATCTCTGTTTCAGACTCTATAGACCTCAGTCAGACCCAAGACCTCCATCTCAGACTATCTAGACCTCAGTCTGACCCAAGACCTCCATCTCAGACTCTCTAGACCTCAGTCAGACCCCAGACCTCCGTCTCAGACTCTCTAGTCCTCAGTCAGACCCCAGACCTCCGTCTCAGACTCTCTAGTCCTCAGTCAGACCCCAGACCTCCGTCTCAGACTCTCCAGGGGATACTCCAAGAAGCTAGGGATGGACATATCGATACCCTGGAGCCGATACTTTGATACCAGCCAGACAAAATATCCAAATCAATACTTTTTTGAGTATCACGATACCACTGCATAGATACAAAATATGTCATTTGTTTTCACCTCTGAGATTTTTAGGCAATTAAAGGGGAAGTTTGTTATTTTCCAACCTGGACCTATTTTCTACTCCAGATCAGCGTATGTCCCATATAATGGAAGTGATGCGGGCAACGTCGTGCAGCCTCTAAATAAGGCATTAGCTGCCACAAACTCCTTCATTTCACCAATGTTGTGTTCCAAAACATTAGTCAGACCCCCCCCCCCCCCCTTTGAGCTCGAAACAGCTTTGAGTTGCTTATTTGTGGTGATCTGTCCTTATTTACAGACATTTACTTGCTATGGTGTTGCAGTGACGTCATCAAAGCTGCCGAAGTAAAAATGTCTGTAGACTAAATTACTGTGATGCTCTCTGATCTTCCTAAAAAGAGTATTTCTAGTTTACAATTACTGCAGAACTCAGCTGCACGAGTTCTGATGAGGACCAGAGGGCGGGAACACATCACACCAGTTTTAAAGTCGCTCCATTGGCTCCTTGTGCATTTCAGGATTGATTGTAAGGTTCTTTTACTGGTTTATGAATCAGACATGTTTTTAAACTCTGAACCCTCACAGACCCCCTAGGTCCTCTGGTACCAGGCTTTTAATTGTTCCCAAAGTGAGAACTAAAACTCAGGGCGAGGCCTCGTTCCACCATTATGGTCCTCGTCTGTGGAACATCATACCAGAGAATCTCAGGGCTGCAGAGATTGTTGATGTTCTTAAGAAGAAGTTCAAGACCTGTTTAGCTTTTAACTGAATTTTATCAAATTTGTAACTGATCTTTTTTCATTTAATTTGGTTTTGTCCCATCCATCCATCCATCCATCCATCCATCCATCCATCCATCAGGGTCGTGGGGGCAGCTGCCTAAGCAGGGCAGCCCAGGCTTCCCTCTCCCCGGTCACACGGTCACATTGACCAGCTCATCTGGGGGGATCCCGAGGCATTTCCAGGCCAGCCAGGAGACATAGTCCCTCCAGCGTGTGTCCTAGGTCTTCCCTGGGGTCTTGTCCCGGTGGAATGTGCCTGGAACACCTCACCAGGGAGGCGTCCATGAAACAATCTGACCAGACCATGGTGACCATTGGTGAGGGTAGGAACGTCGATCAACCGGTAAATGGGGAGCTTCTCCTTCTGGCTCAGCTCCTTCTTCACCATGGCAGAGTCTTCATCACTGCAGACGCCGCACCGATCTGTCTGTCTGAATAGAAACGATCCAAGAACTGACCCCTGGGGGACTTCACAAGTCATGGCCATTCTCTTAGACTCATGCTGCCAATTGTCACATAATAACTCAAGGCTTTTAGGACATAAACCAGTTAAGGACCGCTTCAGAAAGTCCAACCCAGTTTTCCAGCCAGTTCAACAGGATTCTGTGATCTACAGGCTCAAACACAGCACTGAGATCCAGCAGAGCCAGGACTGATGCAGGTCCAGAATCAGTATTCAAATTAATAGATAGGAGTAAAAATAGATAGTAAGAGTGATTGACGGGCAATAGGAAGCAGCGCACTCTCGTCTGATGTTTACAGTAGGTAGCTAACAATCACTCTGCTAGCAATTAGCGACGTTCAGACAGTGACATTTGTTTTATGACATGGTGAGAGAATCTGTACCTGCTGTCTGTCAGACACCGATGGGACTTGGCTCGCTCGTCTTAAATGCGTGGTTGGGAGGGAGCCGTGAATGTAGCAGGTTGGTCTTGCGCATGTGCTTTTTTTCAAAAACTTGCATGTCTGCTCTCTGAATTGGGACAAACATTTTCTATACCACCTTTGACTTTAGAATGAAAGTGATCATGAAAGTTTCACCAAAACATCATGAAAAATCCTAAAATATCCTTATTTCAGCGAGAGGTTTTCATACGTGGACATTGTGCATGTTCTTGATGTATAAGTACCTTCGATTATTCTGCTGGTGAGAGGCTTTGCCCCCCGGACGGCCACCCAGCACGGGCCAGCACCAGCCCCAATGCCCCCCACATACAGTACATACATACATACACACTCCTCCCGCTGGGTAGGTGTAGTTTTAAATGGTGAGCAGAGATCTCCAAGCTGCTCCCCCATGTGACCCTATCTCACATGATAAAGAATCACTCAGAACATTCCTGGATTCAAACAGTGATCCGGATCAGCACCAACATTTAATTAGAACCGGTCATCTCTGTAGAGTGAAATCATTCTTCTTGCCTCCTGGAGGTCAGCATGCTTCACTTCCAGAAGGGTTTCTGTGTTTGCTGGGGCACCGTCTGTCTCAGGAGGACGCCCCCATCACAGCTGTAAATGAGTGTTTCATGCTCTGAGCTCTGCAGTCTGAAGGGGGGGTGGTGGTGGTGCTGCTGCTGCAGTTTCTCCTCTCACTGGTCAAGGTCACCTGCTGCAGACAGGAAAACACATGATGGTTCACAGATTCATGAAAGAGGCAGAATCCTGCAGGTGGAGGCTTCCTTTGAAGGTCAGGATGGAGATGTTCATTATGTCCTCCATCCTCCTGCCTGGGAACCAGACTCCATCATGAAGCCATCATGACATGATGTTCCACATCATTGTGTGATGATTGCTCACCAACATTGGTCAGACTCCTGGTTAGACTCAGGTTTAAAAGAGGTTACATTCAACAGTCAGGAAGAGGATGAGGAAGAGGATCGTCTGATCGGGAGGAGTCGAAAGTCAGACACATTAAAGACAACGTTCGTACTAATGTTAGAGCTGGACTCTTTCTGACTGGTCAGATGGAGCTTTTTTTTAGTAAAACTGAAGTGAACAGATGGAACGTGACAGTGAATGCCTCTCACTGTATAAATGATCTAAATATAAATGAACCTGTTTTACTGGTTTGGGCTCATTTCTTTAAACAGAAATTACTTTCTCAAAACAACACGAACAAACCTCCAAACCACTCACCAATGTTCACATCATCAAATTTCTCATTTATTTAATGTAATAGAAAATGCCGTAGTCCATGTCTTAATGTTTCAGGAAATCTTTGCAAATGTTGAAGACCCCATCTCAATTCTCCCCCTTGCCCATACCCTCTGTTTTGAATGTTAACATGCAGGGGTGGGAGTGTCTCAGTCCTGTTAGGACAGGGGGAAGGGATGTTTCAATCCCAACAGGGGGGTAGGGGTGTCTCAATTCTCTTAGGACAGAGGTGTAGGGTGTGTCTCAATCCTCTTAGGAAAGAGGGGTAGGGGTGTCTCAGTCCTGTTAAGACAGGGGGTAGAGATGTCTCACTCCTAACAGGGGGTAGGGGTGTCTCAGTTGTCTTTGGACGGAGGTGCAGGGGGTGTCTCAATTCTCTTAGGACAGAGGGGTAGGGGTGTCTCATTCCTGATAGGGGGGTTGGGGTGTCTCAATTGTCTTTGGACAGAGGTGCAGAGGTGTCTCAATCCTCTTAGGACAGAGGGGTAAGGGTGTCTCAGTCCTGTTAGGACAGGGGGTTGGGGTGTCTCAATTCTCTTAGGACAGAGGGGTAGGGGTGTCTCAGTCCTGATAGGACAGAGGGTAGGGATGTCTCAATTGTCTTTGGACAGAGGTGCAGGGGTGTCTCAATCCTCTTAGGACAGAGGGGTAAGGGTGTCTCAGTCCTGTTAGGACAGGGGGTAGGGGTGTCTCAATCGTCTTTGGACAGAGGTGCAGGGATGTCTCAATTCTCTTAGGACAGAGGGGTAGGGGTCTCTCAATCCTGTTAGGACAGAGGGGTAGGGGTGTCTCAGTCCTGATAGGACAGGGGGTAGGGATGTCTCAATCCTAACAGGGGGTTGGGGTGTCTCAATCGTCTTTGGACAGAGGTGCAGAGGTGTCTCAATCCTCTTAGGACAGAGGGTTAGGGTGTGTCTCAATCCTCTTAGGACAGAGGGGTAGGGATGTCTCAGTCCTGATAGGACAGGGGGTTGGGGTGTCTCAATCGTCTTTGGACAGAGGTGCAGAGGTGTCTCAATCCTCTTAGGACAAAGGGGTAGGGGTGTCTCAGTCTTGTTAGGACAGAGGAGTAGGGGTCTCTCAATCCTGTTAGGGAGAGGGGTAGGGGTCTCTCCCGTTAGGACAGAGGGGTAGGGGTCTCTCAATCCTGTTAGGACAGAGGGGTAGGGGTCTCTCAATCCTGTTAGGACAGAGGGGTAGGGGTCTCTCAATCCTGTTAGGACAGAGGGGTAGGGGTCTCTCAATCCTGTTAGGACAAAGGGGTAGGGTTGTCTGTTTATAGTGGAAAGAGGCGAGTGGCAAGGTTAAAAAGAGAAAGGAAATTGGGCCTAAGTACAGGTAGCCCACAGTTAGCCTACATTTAGGACTATTTACAAGTAAATAGATCTTGTTGATCTAAACTGATTGTTGATTCTCAGTCTAATGGTTTTTCTCTCTAAAACATGTCAGCATCATTTCATTGTAGAAGTCTTCACATGTACAATAATCTGTTCAACTGTCAAAACTAGTCCAGAATGTGATATCATGAACACCATATACGTGTCTGTTTGACCATCTTTACTCTGTCCTCATAGGTCTGCAGGGCCTCACTCACCAAACTACGTCACTGTGTGGGACAATGCGATTTTCCACTGTGGCCGGTTCATCAGGACCTGGTTCACCACTCATGCACGGATGATCCTGGTGTTCCTACCACCTTCCCTCCAACCTACTGAAGAGTTTTCCTCCACCTGGGGGTGAAGAGTGTCTGAGCATCAGGCTCAGAATCAGACGGCCCTGCTTCATGTGACTGATGCTGTGAAGATATTACAGGAGATCAGAGTGGAGGCTGGTTGCAACATGCGTCGCTTCTTCCATTGTTGCATCGCAAGGGAGAAAATATGCTGTGATGTGGACGAGAGTCTGTGGCCTGACAGACAGCAGTGTGGATGGCCAGAGGGGGGAGGAAGGTGACCAGGAGAAGGACGAGGACAGTGAACAGGGAAGAAGTACAGTATTAGTTGTGAAACTCCAGCTTTATTTACAGCTCTGCAGGCTACATGTAAAGTTCCTGAATTTTTGTTTGTGTGTTTATGTTCCACTATGTTAAGCTGTATCCGTTTTTTTTTTTTTTACAATAACTGATGTATGGAAGCTACTTTGTGTGTGTGAATAGAAATGGTTGTAATTTCCTTGGCAGTATGAGAGCAATGTGTGACGTCAAACCTTGTAGGCGACAAGAAATGAAAAAAAACTGTGTTTTCTTTGTCTTTTTCAGTTTTATAGGCTAAAATACAATTTCATGATGTTAGCTAGAAAAAAACAGCACAATGTCCATTGTCAACAAAGGACTGGACTGAGACTGGGAGATGGACATCAGGGACATTTTCATGGTCCTCTTCCATAGTGAATAAACATCTCGGGTCTCGTCTATAAACGTTGCTTATGCACGAAACGGGGCCTGAAACTGACGTATGCCAGTTTCTACGCAAAAGTTGTGATTTTTAAAAAGTGAACTTGATGGGAGAATGTGGGTCTTTTACACTCACGCGATTATGTTTTATTGTCTTTTCAGTCACCATGATTGAGCTTTAAATGCCTCAGAGCAGCTGGCTCATTTAAATGCAGAAATATCCATGAGGTACTTTGCATTGACCATTTATGGTAGAATGTGGGCATGTAGGAGGCGGAATATGAGCCAAATTCATCTGTGCAAACTTCCAGGAAGGGTGTGATTTATAAAGTGGAAATTGCTTGAATCTGTGCGTACGTATGGTTTTATAAATTTGTATATTTTTTGGCGTATGCAAACTTTTGGTTTTGGGCGTACGTACACTTTTAGTAAAGATCCTACACACAGTTTTGTAAATGAGACCCCTGAACATTTACAGTTGCATGAAAGTGTTTGCCCTGATTTTTTTTTTTTTTTTTTTGCATGTTTGTCACACTTAAATGTTTCAGATCAAACTAATTTCAATATTAGACAAAGATAACACAAGTAAACACAAAATGCAGTTTTTAAATGAAGATTTTTATTAGTAAAGGGGAAAAAAATCCAAACCCACATAGCCCTGTGTGAAAAA